>CM042012.1:11536664-11561664 GCA_023525715.1 Cichorium intybus | reverse complement strand
AATTTTCCTCACTTTTTATGTGTTAATGTAGATGGAACCTGCTTCTTATGAAAACATGAACATCTGAATTTCTGTTTTCAATCACAAGTTGCAAGAATAAGATGTAGATATGTATTTAGAATACCACTTATAATCAATTATGATTATCACTTATGGTCGTACAAATATCAGGAAGAAATTCATTTGATACTTAGTTGTAACCATTTATTTGTAATTTAGTTCTAATCATAACAGATTACGTAGCGCCACTTATTTGTGATTGGATCGTTTAATCATTTGTTATTAAATCGTTTAATCATTTACGATTAAATCATTTAATCATTTACGATTGAAATTATACGTTTAGTTTTACCCTTTTAATATATTTCAAAATTAAACTAATAAAAATATTGATGGAAATTATACTTTAATCACTTCATATTACTTATTGTAGTGTGTGTGTATTTTTTTGCTTGTAATTATAATTTAATCATTTCAAATTATATAGCGTTACTTGTTTTTTACTTGTAATCATTAACAAATATCAGGAAGAAATTCATTTGATACTTAGCTGTAACCATTTATTTGTAACTTAGTTCTAATAATAACAGATTACGTAGCGCCACTTATTTTTTTATGAGTTGTATTTAGTTCAAACTAATGCAAATTTATCACTTTGATAGGTCAATATATGGTATGTAGAAATGGTGGAAATATTTTATCTGGCTTAGTAATAGTTGGAAATATCTTATATTTTCTTTAAAATTTGTATGAAACTTTGCTAATCATTGGTGATTAACACTGTAACTGTATGATTAATACGTATAAACCATAACTATACAATGTTAATCATTGGTGTTTATCTTTATGTATTTGTAAGGTGTTAGTTATGGTTTATACGTATTAATCATACAGTGTTAATCATTGGGGGGCTAGAAACTTTTGTTAAGTGTTAAGCATGAATAAGTAAATTTACAGTGTTAATCATTGGTGATTAATACTGTAACTGTATGTATTTGTGTGTTAAAAGTTATTTATGTGTTAATCATTGATGATTATAACTATAATCATTAATGATTATAACTAGAATTATTGATGATTATAAATATAATTGTGTAAATAATTAGAACATCGGTTATAATCATTTCAGATTATAACTTTACATAGGTTTAATATGGAAATTAATCATTTATGTTTAATATGGTTATAATCATTTTCTGATATCATTGGATTTGATTTTGCAGGTGTGTATCCAAGAACAACAATGATCATGAGTGTCTCATATTTTTTCGTGTATGGTGCAATAATAAAACACAACGATGTGTGAATTCATTTATTATTACAACTATATTTATTAATAAATATAACTTGAAATGTAGAAATTTAGATGTAACTTTTATTTTGTTAATGTTTATTAATTTATAGTTAGAGGTGCAGTCATTTATGATTGTAATTAGCGGTGTTTTTATTCATTTATGATTAATAATATTTTGAAATTTTTATCTTTATATCGTGTTCTATTCATTTTATATTTTATAATCGTATCTATTTTTATTTTTTAAAGATCTAATCATTTATGATTAGAAGTACATTGTGTTTTATAATCATTAATGATTAAAATCGTATAACTCAAATGATACAATGAAAAATATATTTTGACCGAAAAATGATAATTACTATAAATTAATAAAATAAAAAAAATAAAAATAAGTAACACAATTGACGTTATATAATATGATATTATTAAAAAATAAAAATTAATTTATTAGTTTTTTTTTGGTAACTAACAATCAGAATCCTAGATTTTAGGAATCAGAATCCTAGATTTTAGGAAATTATAATTTTGATATAATTTAATTGAAATACATAATTTCTCATATGCCCTTATAATTTGATTGGTCCAGAACTGGCATCGCGACCTCAACCTTTTCGTTGGCCTCAAAGGATCCTCCCTATATATATATATATATATATATATATATATATATATATATATATATATATATATATATATATATATATATATATATATATATATATATATATATATATATATATATATATATATATATATATATATATATATATAAGAGATTGAGAACTAAAATGAACTAATCTAGGTCACATATTATTATATGAGGGTTTGATCTAAGGGTTGTGAGGTTTGATCGTCTATAATACGTTCGCATTGGTTAACACTCGTATAATATACAACCATCTGATGAATTGCGTCAAGGGCCGAGATTGGTTTTCACGGTTCTCAACTTTTTAATGGTTCTCATTTGAACTTGTCCCTATATATATATATATATATATATATATATATATATATATATATATATATATATATATATATATATATATATATATATATATATATATATATATATATATATATATATATATGTATATATATATATATATATATATATATATATATATATATATATATATATATGTATGTATGTATGTATGTATGTATGTATGTATGTATACATACATACACATATATACATATACATATACATATACACACGCACACACACACATACATGCATATATATATATATATATATATATATATATATATATATATATATATATATATATATATATATATATATATATATATATATATATATATATATATATATATATATATATATATATGGTCCGATTCCGGTGAGGACTCTTTTTTCGGTGAGTACTCGCGAGGACACCTTAAAAAATTGAAAAAAAATATAAATCATAAAATCGAGAATAGTACTATATCATTATCAAAAAAAAAATTTGAAAAAAAATTGCATCATTGCAAAACATAATGATGCAATTTTTCTGTTTTTATTTTGTATCATTATTTCATTATAAAAAAAATAGTGATCGAAAAGTTTTGTTTTTGAATCTTTTTTTTCTCCGATATAGTACTATGATCCATTATTATTTATATTTTTTTAAATTTTTTTTCAATTTTTTTATGGTGTCATCGCAAGTCCTCACTTTATGAAGAGTCCTCACCCGATCCTGATTATATATATATATATATATATATATATATATATATATATATATATATATATATATATATATATATATATATATATATATATATATATATATATATATATATATATATATATATATATATATATATATATATATATATATATATATATATATATATATATATATATATATATATATATATATATATATATATATATATATATATATATATATATATAACCGACTCTTGAGCCCTTTAAGGGGAATGGTCAATGGTTCGAAAATGAGATGTGTAGAAGTTGTGAGAGTTTTCTTGTGATATGAGATTTAATTGACTTAAAACACAATTTCTTGTTTTTATTAATTTAAGAATAAAAAAGTCTACGTTGGAAAGATGCATGAACAAAAATCTAGATGAAAATAATTGACTTTATAATATGGAGCGAAACACATTTTTATAAGTGCATTTGTTTTATATCTGTGAAAATATAAAAGGTGAATGAAGTTTAAATTTTAAGTTGTGATAATTTTACTTTTTTTTTTCTCTTCCAAATGCTAAAAATCTAATTAATACATTTATATCTTTGTAATACTTTAAATTACATGTATATCCCTATAAACCTTATAAACTCACATATATATCTAAATACTTAATTTAATGATAATTAATCTTTTTATAAATTAAAAGATATCTTTAAATTGATTTATTATTATTAAAAAATAATTAACATGCAACATTACGATAGTACATTTCTCTAAAAAATCTGAAACATATCGATAGAAATCTGGATGTAGCCAAAATGTCAACTGATTAAACAAAGTTTGGGTTCCATATTTAAAATTTGACATAGAACTGTCATCGTTATAAAAGTTTATAAGGATATAAGCGAAATTATTCCATATATATATAAAAAGATATTTAAAATTTGACAATGATATAGAAGTAATTATGAAAGATTATTAAACTTTCATACACTTACATACATACATATGTATACTCATACATATATACATGCATAATAAATATAGAAAATAATGATAGATAACAAAAACAACAATAATAATATTATTATCATTGTCAAAGATAATAACAATAATAATAATAATAATAATAATAATAATAATAATAATAATAATAATAATATATAAAAAGATATTTAAAATTTGACAAGGATATAAAAGTAATTATGAAAGATTATTAAACTTTCATACACTTACATACATACATATGTATACTCATACATATATACATGCATAATAAATATATAAAATAATGATAGATAACAAAAACAACAATAATAATATTATTATCATTGTTAAAGGTAATAACAATAATAGTAGTAATAATAACAATAATTTAAATAATAATAATAATAATAATAGTAAATTAAAACTATCCTCCCTGTTGTTTGGAAAAACTTGTGTGTTCCATCCCTATTTTTTCATTCGGTTCATCATTGTGGTTTGATTTTGGTCTTTTCCAAATACAAAAAGTCTATATTGCCCTTATTTATGTTTTTTAATTTATAATTTATTTATTATTTATAATATTGACAAAATGACCTAGCACCCCTTTTTTTTCATTCGGTTCATCATTGTGGTTTGATTTTGGTCCTTTCCAAATACAAAAAGTCTATATTACCCTTATTTATGTTTTTTAATTTATAATTTATTTATTATTTATAATATTGACAAAATGACCTAGCACCCCTTTTTCACTCGGACCTAGTACTGAAAGGGTACTATTAGACTTTCATTTGGACTTGCATATTTTAGTGACTGATTAGAGTACAAAATTGTAGTTTACAAACCATATCACCGAATTTAAAAAAATCAAGAAACATGTTGATTTCATTATATGACTGATCTTCGAGTTTCAGTGGTAACTTCATTATACTTATATACAAGTTGCAGTATCCTATATTTATGTACAAGTACCTTATATTTATATACAAGTTGTGGGTCTATTATATTTCTTATCTTCCAGTTTTCAGCGTCAACAAATTATGAAAATCAAGATACCTTCATTATATTATTTATCTTCAAGGTTTCTTTGATTTCTTTGTATTATTATTGATTTAATTTGTAGGTTTTTCCTCACACCTGTGTTCTTGGGGGATTATGTATTTTTGGATTCAAGTTGTTAGTTTATAAGGTTTGTATTTGTTGATTGATCAACGGTGGCCATTGATTCTAGTTTTTGGCTTTTGATTTCTATTTTGGGTTCGACATCAAGCCCAAAATAAAGGTGGAGGGGGAAGGGGATTAAGAGGGTGGTGCGGTAGGTTAAGGGTATATGGCATGAAAGGGGAAGTGATAAGTGGATCCAAATTTAGTATTAATATTTTTTCAATAGAGTAATAGTATAAAAAGATAAAAGAAATCAATAATGATAAATTGGTCTTTTTTACATTTGTTAGGGATCACAAACGAAACAAATCAAAACCACAAGTAAAACGATTTTTCAGGGACTTTTTCGCAAATAAAATGATTTTTTTCTTTGTTTTTGTAAGTGGCATAACTTTTATACACGATGTCCAAATTCTACAAACTTTATATCTTTGTAAAGGTGATAAGTAGTACTACATATTTGTTTTACAAACTTTTGTCTAAATATGTTCAGATTGTTCGTTACAATCCCTTAAAAATGAGCACAAACTCATTTATGTCACTTTTTAGTCATTTTCAAACATTCATATCTCCTTCCTTATAACTCCAATTAACCTGAATTTTTTTCCTATGTTTTTATTATTAAAAATAATACAAATTTGATAATGATGACTTTTTTCCAATTCCTCATAGATTTTGAGATATATAGCTATAAATATTGCATCCCACAATAATTCAATATGTCATATGTATGAACACCCATTTTCAAACGATCAAATATTTTGTTATAAAAATCTATTTGTAACATGTGTTCCGGTATGCCGTATTCACCAGTTAATTATTTTAGCGAATAATAATAATAATAATAATAATACTAATAATAATAATAATAATAATAATAATAGGAATTTTAGTTAGGTTTGAGCACGGAAAGTGCCAATTAATGATACCTAATGTTTAAACAAATTTGTAAATGAGATAAAAGAAATTAATAAGTGCCATTTGAGGGGAGAAAGTGTCATTTGTGTCATATTGTGAAAGTTGCATGACGGCTCTTTGGAGGGTCAATCACGACTTTGGAAGGGGCTATGGGTCTCGTTTCCATAAGCACGTACAAGGTTTGTTCACATAGATGTATAAGTTGTCACTCCAACCGTAGAATCCAAGTTTGTAGCCATGAACACCATCTTCCCTTGCTTCGTTTTCTGCCAAGTCGTGAAGAAATGAAGGAGATGCCGAGAGAGAAGAGTGAGTTAGAGAGGGTGGATTAAGGAAGTCCTATGCTGAAGTGTTTTTATTGTTACATCAACTACGTGAGTCCTCTCTTCCTTTTATCTTTGTTCTAGTCGAATCACCACCACCACACCTCCATCACGAGGTTTGTGTTTGCGGGTGTATGTATGCTTGATTGTTACTCTAGATTCTTCTAACTTATTAAACCTTATATGAAAATTGTATTATTTGAAATAAAAAAAACATAGGAAAAATATTCTTGCTAATTATAGTTATAACGGGGGAGATATGAATGTTTGAAAATGACTAAAAAGTGACATAAATGAGTTTGTGCTCATGTTTAAGGTATTGTAACGAAAAATCTGAACATATTCAGACAAAAGCATGTAAAACAAAGTTATAGTACTACTTACCACCTTTACAATGATATAAACTTTGTAAAATTTGGATATCGTATATAAAAGTTATGCCCCTTACAAAAACAAAGAAAAACTCATTTTATTTGCGAAAAAGTCCCTGAAAAATCGTTTTACTTGTGAATTAACCCTTGACCTGCTATTCCAGGTGAAAGGGGTTTTTTCACAAACTTTTGCAGGTTTAGAGGATTAAATCACAAAATAAAAATCAACGAGAACTTTTTCCTAAATAGAACCAAAATATAAGGACAAACGAAACAAATCAAAACCACAAGGATGGTCCCAAAAAAAGTTAAGACCCAAGTGTGTATGCCACCGTAAACTATAGGGTCATTTGTATAATTTACTCCGTTAATAATATAGACCACAAACAAGAACACCCACAAAATAGATTTATTTTACAATCATATTTCATTGCAAATCACTCGAAGATGTTTTTATTAAAAAAGAATATATTCCACGGCAAATCAATGAGTATTTTGTAACAAAAGTCCCTTGGGAAATATATTTTTAGTAGTGATTTTAATAATCATTTATAAAACAAGTTATTAGCATATAATGTAGAATACTCACTCATTTATGAAGACTATTTCAACAACATATTGATTGAATTACTTTGGATCGGATTTTACGATAACTGAATATTGGTTTATTATGTCGGACATTGCTTTTCTTATTGCAAATACATATGGTGTTATCGTTCATTATCTAACCAGACAACGTTCGATGACGTGCTTCCTACTAAGGATCGATGACGCGCATCCTATTAACACTATATATCACCACACCAACCCAAATTAAACAAATCAACTCCTCTTTTCTTTCCCCCGTTTTCCTATTTTCTTCTCGCTTTCTCTCCCCGGCTCCTTTTAACCCCAAAAACCCAAAATACATGTGTTAATCCAAGGACATGAAATAAATACTAATTATTTATCGTTTATAGTAAATATTTATTTATAAGCTAATATACTTTTGTCTAATATCTTGTTTAATTTTATAAAAAAATGGATACTAGAATTTACCTGAACAAATCTACATGGAATATTTTAGAACTTTAATCAATGATGATTCTAGAGATGGTTTTCCCAATTTGGATATCGCATGCTTTTGATCGATTTATCAAAACAACTGGTGGCTTTAAATTACTTGACAACTTGCTGGCAACTTGTAAGGATACGAGATACACTCAATTTTCTATCACACCAAAAATATTAATGAATTGTTACTTTTCTATCAATTATTTAGAAAATATTTACCATTTCGTATCATCATATCATTATTATTTTTGAGTTATTAAAATAAAAAATAATATAAAATTAAAAACATACATTAATAGAAATAAATAAAAATTACATTAATAAACTTAAATAAAAATTACATTTGGTTTTTTTTTCTCCATGAAATTTCTTTTCACCACTAACATTTTTCGATTTCATTCGACGCAAACTCATTGGTAGACATTTTTAAGATTCACATGTCATGTAGGAGTTATTGTTCATGTCTTGCTTGCTTTTTAAGCTATACCTTTTATTTTCTGCAATTGAATATTAGAAACCATAAGGTTTAGCGAGTATGGAATGCAAGAATGTAGTATGAAAGTATTATGTGAAACTGATTAGTAACTATGTGCAAATATAATTTGATTTTAATTTCTTTCTAATAAATAAACTGTTGAGCAGTCCACTACAAGAAATTGAGTTTATAGAGACTAAACCTATAGGCTATGCCCTTCATGCCTTGCTTCCACTTGCCATTACCATAAGGGGGCCTTCACTATTATGTGTTATAGGAACATAAATCAATGAGTTGTGAAATAAGATTGATTATAGTAAATCGAACAGTAATTTGCATTCAGTTTTCATACATATTTCATTAGCTCAATGTGAACGTTCTCTATCTCTCTTTCTCTCTCTCTCTACATTTCTCACTTTACAAAATAGAGAGTTTAGGAAGCTTACTCAGCAATTAAGAAAACTAATCCTATTTATAGTAGTTAATCACATTAGGAAATTAACATGAAGCCTAACCACTAAATTAAACATAATACAATAAGAAATGTCACGTAATCAGATTTAGTATTTTTAACTCAACATTTTCCCCTAAAGGTCGAAATTGATGAATATCATATTTTCAATCATCACATTTCTCCTCCTAAATGTGAGAATCATCAGTGATGGGGTCTTTAAAGGAAGAGGAACATATCCAAATATCTTCAATCAGCAACGAATTTGAAGATCAAACTTATTCTTGAATAAATAACTCCTCCAATAATCTTCAACAAATGTAGGAGAGGATCCAGAAATTCTGAAGTTCAACATGGAGTATGTTCCCAATCAACACCACAGAGAATTCAAAACATACCATATCAGCAAAAACGAATTTCACAATTCGAGAAAATAATGTAACGTTTCATGCTCCAATTCCAAATTTGAGATAAAATGGCGAAGCATCATAATCCTATGGATAAAATCATTAACTGATGGGTAAACTTCAAAACAATGTCGCAACCTTCAATCCATCGATGTAACCATTAGTAAGAAGACGCGCAAGCCCAAAAATCCAAGAGGAATAACTTGTCCAAATTCAACAGCCATAAACTCTTTCAAAACTTGAACAAAAATCACATTGCTTAATCACCAAATAACCATACTTGCCACATGCATTTTTCCTGATTCACGATATACCACGAGATAGCGTTGCTATCTCTATAGATAACGTCGCTATCTCCCCCTTCCAATATTTTACTTGTTTTCTCCTTGTTTTATGTTGCTTATAAAAACCGGGTGTTACAACTTTAACTTGGTACTCGATCCTATATATTATCCATTGAGAGGTGTGCATGGTGCAAAGAGCGCCAAGGGCCTCTCGACCCTTCTTTTTTTTCCTTCCTGTCATGCAACCCTAGAGATAATGACTTACATGCAACTATGGCCATTTGCCACAAATGGCCTTTTGTCTTTGCCAAAATAAATTCAAAGTTCCCATGAAACATTAGTCCTTCAAGATAAGTTTCTCAAATAGTACTTTACCCCCTCCCCTAACATAACTAAAAACTTAGAATTATTATTGTTGTTATAATAATAATAATAAGAGTAAACTGCAAATTTGGTCCCTGTGGTTTGCAAAAAACTGTGGGTAAGATCCAAAATGTTTTCGACTTGCATAGATAGTCCAAAATCATAAACTTTTTGTGGTTTTGGTCCCTCACAGACTTAAAAAGACTGTTTTGCCCTTTTAATTTGTTTTTTTATTTTTTAATATTAATTTTAACCTTTTTTTAATTAAAAAAACACTCCAAACATATTCTCTCTCTCTCTCTCTCTCTCTCTCTCTCTCTCTCTCTCTCTCTCTCTCTCTCTCTCTGTCTCTCAAACCTAAATGCTACGACCTCTCCTTTCTCCTGTGGCATCGCAACCCCCTCTTCTCCCCCATCTCTTTTGTTTATCTCTGGCGACGTCCATGGGCGTCGGTGTGATTCAGCACCATCGAAAAAGTTTGGCTGATCGGTACAGCTACTTGCGAGACATATTACCGTGCCAATTTTATCATCCATCCAAGGAAACCGATTGGGATTTACAGGTTGTGCCTACAACAAGATCGACCCTCCCAGGCATGTTCTCGACTCCCTCTCACCACGTCTCTGTCTACCCTACCATCTCATCAAGTTTTGCTTTAAATACCTTCTCAGCCCCATTGTAAACCCCCATCTAACCTTACGTATGTCGTCGATCATCGTAGCTGTGTTGTCGTTAACTCTAGAATGAGCTCGACTAGCTTGCTGAAAAGGCCAGATCTGCATCAGAAATCGCGTTTAGGATGGTGGAATCATCAGATGATGACATAACAGGCTAAAGAGGCAGATGGATGAGATTTAAATGTCGATGCGGTGAGATTCCAATCAAAATAAACCAATTTGAACCTGCATATCAAACCGATTCGAACCTGCCATTAAAGTTGGAATCTAAAGTTGGAATTGATGTTCATCTCGAACCTGGAATTAGACCAATCTCGATGTCGACAATTGATGAACGAGCCTAACCAGGACTGAAAGATTTCTTCAATCGATGTCTGAAATTGATGTTTGAACCAGTCGATATAATATTGAACAATCGAAGATATAACTAGAATTGAAGATATGATAAAAGGTTGGGGGAGAGATAGAGTCTGGTGGGTGGGTATCGATTTACTTTTTGAAGATATGAAGCAGATGAAGAAGAATGGAGAGAGAGAAAGGGGAGAGAAATGAGTTTATTTTTTGATTATTGTTTTTAGATTTTTAAATTAAAAATACATTAAAATAAGTATAACAAATGCAAAAAAGAAATTAAAATGGCATAATAGTCCTTTTAACTTTTTCAGGGACCAAAACCACAGAATGTTTTCGATTTTGGACCAATGGTGCAAGTCGAAAACATTTTGGATCTTATCCACGTTTTTTTGCAAACCACAGGGACCAAATTTGCAGTTTACTCTAATAATAATAATAATAATAATAATTTATAATTTTGATTTAATTTTTTTAATCGTTTTTCCTAACCCAATTTTATTTTTTTCTTCTAAAACACCCAACTAAATAATTGACGTTAAAATAAAAATGGGGTGTTACAATGACGTTGATGTTAGAGCCCTTGTTGGATATTGGATATCAAATGACAATTGACTACATATACACTATAACCAATACCTCAAATTCCCACTTTCATTTCCTTCATTTAATGCCACAAAACTACCAATCTATTTTAATTATCATAATTGAAGTAACGACTGGTGAAGATGTTGATGTTATAATAGGGCATGTTAAGGGTGGGAGTTAAAATTAATATTCTTTTTGTTTTTAGTTGAAGTTTGGTTCAGAACCAGAACATCATTGGAGAAGAGGGTTATCGCTAGAGTAAAGACTAATGAAAAAACAATAGGTTTCTAACCCAAAAAACCAAACAACTATTTGTAGGTTATCTTCCTCGCCAATTTCAAAAAATGAAAAAAGAATTGGTTTCAAACCCATAAAATGATTTGACGAGTGCAAATCGACGATAGTCATTGTTTCAACGTTAGTGGGTGAGGCAAAACTCAAGTAAAGTGCTAATCGGTGACGTTTCAGTGGTTTCTGTCGATCAATGATGGCTTTAAAGTACATATCAGCAGATGGTGGTGGATGGTTGACGATTAAGAAATGAAGGACTGGGGTTCATCGATTTTGTTTAAAGAAGAGAGTGGATGAGAGATGTATCAGATCTTAGAAAGGCCTGGGTGGATGGGATGGGGTAGAGTTTTGGTGTGGGGTAGATAAACCCATTAGATTAATCTTATTCTAAAAATAAAAAACAACAATAATAAAAGTTAAAATAAAATTAGAAAGGGAATAACAATCTTTTTATCTTTGTAAGTGACGAAAATCGTAACAAAATAATGTCATAAGAACTGTCTGAGTTAAAAAAAGAGTTAGAGACCAAGTATGTGGACTCTCCAAAACCACAACGAGCATTCATGTGATTTACTCTTAATTTTAATATTATGCTAAGTTTGTTATGTAAGTACATTGTTGTGAAGTAGATGGTAAACTAATGACAAAAATCTACAAATATTCATACATGTATTTACCTAAATTTTGGTGGGGTGCTCTGTCTCCCTTCACTAGGGACGAAGAAAAGAACTAAAAAGTGAACCAGAATCGGAATCGGAACCGAATAAGATATGCAGTTCAGTTTTCAGTTCAAACATTTGACATTTCTCGGGTTTGTTTTTTTGGTTTCGAGTCGGTTTGATTCAGTTTCAAAACCGATCTCATTCCTAATAAATGAAATTAAATATAAAATCGAACCGGAACCGAAAATGAAACCTAATTGGAACCAAATAGGATATGCGGTTCGGTCTTCCATGATCATCCCTACCCTTCACCACCTTACCATACCAATGCCATAACCACAGTGGCCTTGCCCACAAAATTGATCATGTTGATGTTCTTTTCTGCTTTCACCAACATCGCAATGATGGCGGTTGATCGATTTCAGTGTCAACCGTTTGTTAAATGCCTAGCAACAAGAATAAATCATGATTTTTGCATTTGAATGTTCTAGTCGAAAAAGCTAAATAATTAAACTTGTTGAGTTTAATTTGAGTAGTCATTCTTTTTATGTTGGATTGTCGCGTGATTATTGTTATGATAATCAAGTAATCTTCCATAGTCATTCACAAGGCTTAAAATAAAATTTTCACTTGACACAATCTTGCTTGTAGCGTTGCCACCATCTTTGTAGTTAGTAATAGAACCAAAAAGACACCAAGGGATCGGTGACCGGTAACAGTAAGAGGAGTGACAGAAATATGCTCTTCAACCAAACATATAGTATCGGACGTATGAGTTAGCTATTCTAAAAATTATTTAAAAGATTCAACCAATATTACATATAGAAGAGATTCATAATGTATAAATTATTTATAGTTTTCATTCGGGTGAGGCGTAAAATTTTAAATTATATTTCTATATAAAAATCTTAAACATCTTTATTATCTATAAAAAAAAATACAAAGGGCATGACCCATTTCCTAGCCCTATGTGGTTTCATCACTCATGAGTAGAGGTGCACATTTGCCGGTTAAAACCGGTTTCGGTTTTTCGTAGAACCGGTTTTTCGTTTAACCGGTTTTGGCTTGACCGGTTTCGGTTAAAACCGGACCGGTTTAGGCCGGTTTTTTGGGTGAGAAATGTATAACCGGTAGAACCGGTTCCGGTTCCGGTTAAAACCGGTTTTTATATAACCGGTTCCGGTTAAACCGGTCCAAAAACCGATTTCAAAGTATTAAATCTTTAAAAATCCAAAAAAATACTAAAAAAATACTATAAAAATACCTAAAAATATATATTGTCTTTGGTTATGATATACAATAAGAAACAACATTGTTTGAACTTGAATAACATTGATTGAAATTGAAATGAAAAAAACAAACGTGAACGACCAATTGCGTATTATAAAAAACTTGGAATTATAGATTTCGAATAACCGAGGTTCAACATCGAAAAACTTAGGTCAATCTCCAACACATTACATAAACTAGGAATGATAGTCTTCATCTAGAAATACCAAAGTTTTAAAATTCAAATTACATAAACGTCAATAATAATAATAGTAGGAATTATAGTCTTCAACTTTGTCGTCTTCAAATCTTCAAGCCTTTAATCCGAAAATTCTTCAATCTCACCCTCATCAACTTCGGTCGTTGGAGGTGATATCCCCATTGCAACTTCTTCTTCGTGGATATACTCTTCCACCGGTGGTAAAAGCGGCCCTTCGAGCGAAACACAATTTTGTATCCTTTCGACGCCATCCAAGTAGTCCTTCAAGCAAACGCATACTTCCATCGATTCGGCCGTGAGTTTGGACCTTCTTTCCGTGATGACCCTGCCACTAAATGAAAGGCTTCTCTTACGGCATCGTTGTCGTACACAAATAAAGCGCCGTCCGATCCAATTGTAGTTTGCGACGGATCGGTACTAGTTTGTTGGAGCGCTTTGCAACCACTACTTATATGTGCCCTCAACGTTGAGTTGCTCGTTGACGAATAAAACCTCCCACATTTCTTGCACCGAGCTTTTTTCGCACCATCTCTCATAACACAATAATCGAAATTCGACCATACATCGGCGGATCGCGTTGTGGTTTTGATTTCCGCTACATCATCGTTGGTATAGTTTCGTGTTATTCCCGAAGTACCAACGGAAGCGGAACCGGTAGCGGAACATGACGAAGCCATCTTGAAATTGTTAGAAAATAGGTCGGGAATGCGAAAAACGTCGAGAATTGTGAGCGTTTTTTGCGGGGTGTTGAAACCAAATGAACCAACATCTATTTATACTAACAAATGAGGGGTAAAATGGGAATTTAGGGGTTTTAAACGGCTAGAAACGGCTAAAAAACGAGCAAAAGAAGCCAAAATCTAAAAATTCCCGTTTTTTAACGGCTATATAAAAAAAACCGGAAAAAACCGGTTATTTTCCGGTTAAAAAACCGGTTAAAAAAAACCGGTTAAAAAACCGGCTCAAAAAACCGGTCTGCGCAAAGGAATGGAAACCGGCTCCTAACCGGCGGTTCGGTTAAACCGGAACCGGTTCTAGGCTAACCGGTTATTGAAAAAACCGGTCCGGTTTATTTTTTCGGTTTTTTTAAAAACCGGTCACGATGGGCACCTCTACTCATGAGTACTCATGGTCAGTTGGTAACAAGGCAGTAAATATACATAATTTAATAATCATTCCTAGACCCGGTCCAAAACAAAATGATCCTTTAGGCCTAGTTGAGCTTGAGCCCGTTAATTGTATATCAATCTTAAATTTTGATCAAAAATTTCAATTATCGAAGCCTAGTTATAGGTCCAGTAGGCTGTACATAAAAAAAACTGCCGACAAAAGTCCTAAAGAGTTTAATTATCGAAGTTATAGTAAATCCAATACATTCAAAATAAATTATAAAAACGTTTACGACAACAATTCATGAATTAAATTTAGCCACATGACGCGTGTCGTAGAGGTCATGAATACAAGACTTTTGGTATAAGATGTCATATAAGCAACCTGAAATTATAATCAAACGGAATTCGATTCAGTTTGAGATAGATAGACCCTTGTAATTATTTTTGACTTAATACTAATTATTGAAAAGTGCCATGTTGGATGTATATTCTGGCCAATAAGAGGAAGATAAGGCCATGTCACCCACAAAAAAAGACCAATCACTTGCCAGCCAACCCAAACCCCATAATATTCACCCACACCCCTCATGCAAATCATAGCTTCACAACCTCCCGACAAACACACCCACACACACTGGAAAATGGGGCAAAATTCTGTGTTGAAGTCTCCAAAGAAAGAAGAACAACTTGTCCCGGATTCCATACTCGACGAGTTCTTCGAAAGCAACACCGATAATCTATCCGACTTTGAGGGCATTTTGGGGATTAAAGATGGAGGGAATCAAGGAGAAGGTGTTATGAGTAGCACATATGATGAAATCAATTGGGATCATTTGATTGAATGGGATGAATTCTCAATCAATGAAGGGGATCACGATCAAGATGTTTGCGATCGAAACAAGTTTGAACGCCGAGAGGGTAATATGGTCAATTTGATTGGAAATATAAAGAAAGAAATTTGGGGGGTTTGGGAAGAAGAAAACAATGATGAAGATCAAGAATATGATGAGAAGAAAAAGTGTTTGAATTTGAGCTTGAATTACCAAGACGTTATGGATGCGTGGTCAAACCGTGGTCCTTGTTGGGCAAATGATTTCGCACATTCGATCTCGGACAACAGTTATGTAAGTTGCTACTTTTGTTTTCTTTATTCTGCCTATTATAACCACCTCCTTTAAATGATTTAGCAATTATTATGGTGATATCATAGAAAACAAGTAACGGGATAGATAGTTTTATCTGGGATATTTATATTAGTCATTCATTTTGAATATTCTAAGATGGGAGAGGTACCGGTGATGGAAGAAGCCCGAACAAAAAGAGAAGCTAGTGTTCTCAAATACAAAAAGAAACGTGAGAACAGGCTATTTTCTAGAAAGATAAGATACCATGTTCGAAAACTCAACGCCGATAAAAGACCGAGGCTCAAGGTTACAACTTACAACTTAATTATTAAAACTTATTGCATATAATTTGGCGAACAATTGATGATCATCTTATGCTTTATTGAATCTTATTGCGATAATTTTTTATAGGGAAGATTTGTGAAAAGGGAATCATGAGAAGATACTAAAAAGGTGATGAGCAAAATATCTTCAAAGAAATATCTTGCTACTTTATTGGTATTTTCCACATGGCCATGCTTTGTGTATTGTCTTTTTCAAAGTTCAGTTATGGAAATATCTCCCTTTGTGTTTGTGTTTATATATATATCAAGGTTGTAGAAGTCGCTAGGCGGTAGGCGGACGGTCGACTGGGGCCTAGGACTAGTCGGTCTAGGCGAGGACTAGTTGGGCGCCTAGGCGGGGAGTATTAATTGTAACAAAATTTATTTTTTAAAATTTAGATTTTACCTATATTCCTACAAATGAACAAATAAACATAAAAATTTGACAAATCTAAGTGTTTAAATATGTAAGACATCAAATTAATGACATTTTTGACAAGTTTAATTATCAATAATCGTAACTTAGCCACCGATTATCATAATTTAAATATATAATAAAAAATTGAAATTACCAATAGAATAAAATATATATTATTAATATAATAAAATATATAATATATATTATTATTCTGAAATGTTGAAATTTTCTAAATTTAAATTTTAAAAATCTAAAATTTTGATTATTTTGAGAATTTTATAATTTTTGAAAATTTTGTAAATTTGAAATTTTTTGAAAAATTTGAAATTTTGAAAATTAGGAAATTTGAAAATTTTGAAATTTTGCCGCCTAGACCCACCTAGACCCGCCTAAACTCGATTTTGACCGCCGTTAACCAAATCCGCCTAACCTGACCGCCTACCACTAATCGTAGGCGGAACCCGTCCGCCTAGCGCCTAGGCGCCACGTAGGCGGCCGCCTAGGCCGACTTTTACAACACTGATATATATATATATATATATATATATATATATATATATATATATATATATATATATATATATATATATATATATATATATATATATATATAATCAGGATCGGATGAGAATTCTTCTTAAAGTGAATACTTGCGAGGACACCTTAAAAAAAATAAAAAAAATAAAAAAAATATATAAATAATAAAATGGATCATACTACTATATCGGAGAAAAAAAAGATTCAAAAGATAACTTTTGGATCATTATTTTTTTTATAATGAAATAATGATCCAAAATAAAAATAGAAAAATTGGATCATTACGTTTTTCAATGATGCAATTTTTTTTATAATGATATAGTACTATTCTTGATTTTATGATTTGTATTTTTTATATATATTTTTAATTTTTTTAAGGTGTCCTCGCAAGTCCTCACCGGAACCGGACTATATATATATATATATATATATATATATATATATATATATATATATATATATATATATATATATATATATATATATATATATATATATATATATATATATATATATATATATATATATATATATATATATATATATATATATATATATATATATATATATATATAAGGGTTCAAATGAGAACCACTAAAAGGTTGACAACCATGAGAACCACTAATTCACAGTTTAATAAAAAAATTACGTTATACTATTCACAGTTTAATAACTAGAAATTTTATTATATTGTGAATATTGTAAAACGTATTAAAAAAATAAGAAAATTTCTTAAGTTTGATGTACTTTCACATAATAAACAAGTGTGAAAAAACAAAAAAAACGAAAAAAAACATAATTCTTAATGTGTGAATATCGTTTCTCACGGTTCTTAACCTTTTAATGGTTCTCATTTGAACCTATATATATATATATATATATATATATATATATATATATATATATATATATATATATATATATATATATATATATATATATATATATATATATATATATATATATATATATATATATATATATATATATATATATATATATATATATATATATAATAGGAGGTTAGCGTGGTCTAGGAACCGGATTGGACCAAAACCAAATCGGATCGAAATCAAATTCTAGGAAATTAGAAAATAGAAAACCGAACCATATGTGTTATTTGGTGTTCGTTGGGTTCGATTTTAGTCGGTTGCTCCGGTTCGGTTTTTTCGATCCATATGCTCATCCTTATTCACATGTAAATATAACTTTTGTTTTGTGCTGTTGCTAAACATATATTAATTCGCATTTGAATATTACATTATATATTTTGTTTATGTTCGAAATTCATGTAAATAACCCACAAACAGTGTCTAGGGTTTTCAAAAATAAGTACACACATCATTTTGATTACTTAACAACATTCTATGTCTAATCAGGTCTCTTAGGCAAACGAAAGATAAAGGATCAAGATCAAGGTGCAACTAAATCATGAAAATTTCATTCAAAGAACCGTGAGGATGTTTAAACTGTTTATAATGTTTAAAATGTAAAGTTGATATGCAATATGAAAGTAAATTGTGATGAATGTTGATACCAGTAACATTATATATATATATATATATATATATATATATATATATATATATATATATATATATATATATATATATATATATATATATATATATATATATATATATATATATATATATATATATATATAGAGAAAACTGCAAAAATGGTCCCTGTGGTTTGGTGTTTATTGTGGTTTTGGCCCAAACCTTTGCGTTTTTGTATGGATAGTCCTTTTTGCATGGTTTCTTTGTGGAAAAGGCCCTTCTGCCTAACGGACGTTAGTTTAATGTTGTTAACTACATCAGGTGCTTTGCACACGATGGCATAAATGTCATTTTGCTTTGGGGACCATTTTTGCAAAAACTTTCTTAGCGCCAATATGAAGTACGATATTCACATACTTTCGTATTTGTAATCCCCAAATTTCAGTTAGTCGCTTAATCGCTTCATCTTCTTCATTCGTCGCTCCTAGGTGAACGACGAGAAAACCCTAATTAGTTTACGATTGTACGTTAGTTGGTCCAAAGAAATGGTACTCGTAATGTGGTCGATTAGACCAAAAGACCAGATAGATGTCGACACCTCAAGATTATATGGTAAGTTCCTCTGGTTATTCAAAAATATTAAAAAAATTTCTTGATGATCAGAGTAACTAGGGTTGCAATGCAAACTTCTAAGAGATCTTTTTGTTTTTTGCATATGATGTGCCGACAATGTTTACCATTAAGCTACATCATGGTGGGAAGTTCACGAAGCCTCCAAACACGAGGTATGTTGATGGGGAAGTTCGTTATATTGACGCAGTGGATATTGATGAGTTCTCAATCCATGAACTAGATGCAATGATGCTAGAATTGGGTTACTCTGTCCCTCCGGTTATATATTACCACTTTAGGATTCCACATGAAGGTTTAGATTTCGGTATTCGAGCTTTGGGTAACGATGATGATGTATTGAATTTGGCTCAATATATTGGAGATAACAAGCTAATACATGTATATACGGAGCATGGGAAAACAAATTTGTTAACCTATTTCATGTCTCTTAAAGGGAAGCAAAGGGTTATTATTGAAGAAATTGATGAGGAGGATCTTCCAAATGTAGGAACTATACATGCATTACCACCACCATCTAGAAGCTCTATCAGAAATGGGGGTGATGATCAACAACAATTGGGAGAATATATGTCATTAATACTCTACGGAAGTATACCTCAAACAATTTCACCAGAGTTTAAAAGAGACAGAAGGGGAAAATCAAGTAAAGGTCAAAGTTCTTGTAGCAAGAAGCTGGTTTTGGTTGATGAACATTCTGCTAAGAATGCAAGTGGGGAAGAAGTTGTTGTTGAACAAACAAATATAGATGAGGGAAATGCAGAAACTCTGGTTGAAGATAAAGAAACTCTGGATGAAGTGATGGTTGAAGATAAAGACAAAGAAGCAGGTGTGGATGAAGTGATGGTTGAAGATAAAGACAAAGAAGCAGGTGTGGATGAAGTGATGGCTGAAGATAAAGAAACTCTGGATGAAGGTGTAAATGAAGAAAACCATCAGAATGAAGAAGAAGTTGTGTATGATGAGAACACACTCGATGATTTTGAGTTTTTTGATCCATTCTTTGGAGATCAATACGAAGAACAACATCAGAATGAACAAAATGAGGTAGAGGTTGAGAAAGGCCATCAAGTAGAAGAAGACAACGTAGAACTGGTTGATGAGGAGAATAATGTACCAGAAATGGAAGTTGACATGACAGATTTTCAAGACATTCTTCAAACAATTGATGATGGAATTGGAACAGAATTCAATACGGATTTTATGGTTGTAGAAGGTGAGGTAGAGGTAATAGACAACGATACTTGGGACTCTTTAGATGATCAATCCGATGAAGACAGAAGAAGACGATGTGTACTTAAGAACTTGGCTAAGGAAAAAACATGCAGTCTTGGTAGTGTTCATAAGGCAAGCTTTTATGTTGGTCAAACATTTAAAACAAAGGCCGAGTTGAAAACCAAACTCGACATTCATTCAGTACAAACTAGAAGGAATGTGTACGTTAAAAAGAATGAAAAGCTTAGATTTCGTGCAAAGTGTAAAGGTAATGTCCCTGTTATCAATGCCAGTGGGGTAGGTGAATCAAGTAAAGGCAAGGGTAAACAGGTAAAATCAAAGAAAGATGCATGCAAGTGGGCCCTTCTTGCTTCTAGGCCAGACTTGGAATCCGACTGGATTGTCAAGACTTTAAATCCCAACCACATTTGTTTGCAAGCTAGAGAAATTAGGGCTTGTACTGCTACATTTTTATCTAAACAAATTATGGAACAAGTTGAATCGAATCCGGAGGTTCCCCTTCGAGCTTTGCAAGATCAAATTCAAAAGAAGTTTGATGTGGGGGTTTCGATTGACAAGATCTTCAGGGCGAAGGCTGCTGCGACTAAAATGATTGTCGGAGATTACACCAAGCAGTATGAGATGTTGAGAGACTATGGGCTTGAACTACAATCAACAAATCCTGACACAACGGTCAAGATTGAAGTATACAGTGAACCCAACCCCTTAAATCCAACAAGAATGTTTAAACGGATATACATATGCTTGGGTCCTCTGAAAAAGGGTTTTAAGGCTGGGCTTAGAGATCTTTTGGGTTTCGATGGTGCCTTTATGAAAGGACCATTCCCTGGACAGGTTCTTACAGCTGTAAGTCAGGACTCGAACAACGGGATTTACCCCTTAGCATATGCTATTGTTGAAACAGAAAACGCCAATAGCTGGAAATGGTTTCTAAGATGCCTAGGAGATGACTTGGACCTTGAAAGAAATTCAAACTTCACCTTTATCTCAGATCGACAAAAGGTAACATTTACTTGCAACATATTACACTTGACTTTCATATAATCTAATAAAATGTAATTATTCCTATAGGGTTTGATACCAGCATTATCAGAGGTGTTCCCAAGTGCTGAACATAGGTACTGTCTTAGACACATTCACGAAAACATGAGGAAGACTTGGAAACTGAGTGAGTACAAGGAACATTTGTGGAAATGTGCTACTGCGACAACAATACCTGAGTTTGAACATTACATGAGTGAGTTTAGTTTTTATGATAATAAGGCATACGAATGGCTAAGGAAGATTCCAGCTAAACATTGGGCAAGAAGCCACTTCACATGTACTTACTTTATGATACTTATGCATTTAAAAGTAACAATTGCAGTTTTACTAATACTATTATGTATTTATTTTGAACAGGAAGAGCAGTATCTGATATATTATTGAACAATTTGTGTGAGGCTTTTAACAGCAAATTAACTGAGGGGAGAGACAAGCCTATTCTAGGATGTTTGGAATATATTAGGCAATATTTGATGAAAAGAATTTGTAATGTTATGAAGGTTATGGAGAAGGCAACTGGGCCTCTAACACCCACAGCAACTAGGATATTAGAGGGAAACAAAAGTCAATCTTCACAATACATTGCTAGGTGGAATGGGGGAGAAAAATACCAAGTAACTGGGCCATGGCAAGATCAACATGTAGTGGATGTTAAGAATCAAACTTGTACGTGCAGAAAGTGGGAATTAGTTGGCATCCCTTGCAAACATGCCATTGCAACCCTTAATGAAATGACTGCAAATTCAGAGGATGTTGGAGACATTTACAGGTGGGTGCATAAGGTTTATTGGCTGGACACGTGGAAGAAAGTTTATTCATACAAGGTGGAGCCCATAAAAGGAAGGATAATGTGGCCTAAAAGTTTATGTCCAACTAAGCTAATTCCACCCCCACATCACAACCAGCCAGGTAGACCTAAGAAAAAGAGAAGGCCAAGTGAGGATGAAAGGTTAAGTCAAAGTCAAAGAGAAAGTCAAAAGAAACGAGGAAGAGAAAGCCAGAAGAGTAGTCAAGATGTTAGTCAGGAAGCAGGTGCAACTGTTGGTCCGGATGGTGTTACTAAACTGACAAGGAAATTTGTGACCGTCACATGTGCCAAATGCAAAAACAAGGGCCATAACTCTAGGACCTGCAAAGGGCAAGGTGGTAAATGAGAGTTCCAATCGACTTTTGTGAACTTGGTATCTGACTTTTGTGAACTTTTGTTGTGTTTGGTTGTCATGATACTGTTTTGAACTATGTTAGTGTCTTGTTAGTATTATCTGAACTTTGATTAATGTTATGTAAGCTGCACTACGTTTGTTGAATGTTGTTGGATTAAATGTTGTTTAACTTAGATTATGTTTGTTGGATTAAATGTTGTTGTTTAATAGCTTATTTAGTTCAAAAGTGACATTGTTGTTTACCTTGTATGTTAATAATGGTTGTATTGGTATATCTTAACTTTATATTTGTTCCAATTTGACAATGTTGTTTACCATTATATTTCTTCCAAAATGACATTGTCGTATGTCTTAATTTTTGACTTAATGAATGAGTTGGATCCAATATGACAGTCTTCTTTTAACATATGATTTAATACATGTATTCTTTCCAAAATAAGTCAAACTACCCAAACAACAACTTTTTAATAACATAACCATTTCAATTTGGAGTTAAAAAACAACCAATACTTGCCAAAATGACTCCAAACTACCCAAAAACCACTCTAACAGACCAAAGATGGCTTCATAGCATCTTCCACCAACTACTACCCCTAATACCTAAACAGAGCATATAAAAACCACAACAAATAGAACCCAACTACATAACAACAACGTCTTCAACTTGACAACCTCATTTTCTAAGCCCCGACATGATTCTTGCAGCTTGTTGATGCTTCTTAGTAGTCCAGGTATTATCACTTTCACACGTGCACACATGGGAGGATCCACCCATCCAATAAACCCACAAACCGAATCCTTTAAAAGGGAAAGAAATTAGGTAGTTAGATCATGATGATATCGGTATCGACACTCATGCTAATGAACGAGTTTACCTTTTGAGGGCAAGCATAGAATCGTCTTCCTGGGTTAGTCGCTGTCCAAGAAGTTTTGACAACTGCAAATCTTCCACAATAACAGAGCACCATCGTGAATGAATTTTGCCTAAGCAGTCGTATCTCAATTTCGTCTGGAACGAGTAGTTGCAAAGAGACGTTGAGATGATTCGCAAAAGGGCTTCTAATTTATAGCATAAGGTTTTGCAAAAATGGTCCCCAAAGCAAAATGACATTTATGCCCTCGTGTGCAAAGCACCTGATGTGGTTAACAATATTAAACTAACGTCCGTTAGGCAGAAGGGCCTTTTCCACAAAGAAACCATGCAAAAAGGACTATCCATACAAAAACGCAAAGGTTTGGGCCAAAACCACAATAAACACCAAACCACAGGGACCATTTTTGCAGTTTTCTCATATATATATATATATATATATATATATATATATATATATATATATATATATATATATATATATATATATATATATATATATATATATATATATATATATATATATATATATATATATATATATAAGGGTGAGATCAACATAGAACCATAGAACAATCTTATTGACCGTTAGATCAAATTAAGATGATAAATGTATGATGGTAAATTACATGTATATGGTCATTTCTAAACATACATATATGTTCATTGATGAACATTGTCTTCAAAATCCTAGAATTTGTTCAGAAATGAACATTCATAACATAGATGAAGTATATAAATGTACAAACATGTTCAAAAATGAACATTCATCAAACCTAATTAACATCTATCCAAAAATATCCAAAACTTACTAAAAATATCATAGAAGAACATATGTTCGTGGATGAACATTCATACAAAAGTTCAAAAACTAGTCATTTGTGAATATATGTTTATAGATGAACATATGTTCGTGGATGAACATGTATAAATGGATGAACATTCAATCATTCATACAAAAAATCAAATGTTCATAACTGAACATGGATGAACATTGATACAAAAACTAAAAACTTGATCACTTTTGAACATATGTTCATCGATGAACACATGTTCATTGATGAATATGTATACTAAAAACAAGACATATTCATGTTCATACATGTTCCTCTGAATTGATCCATCTGTCTCTCTCTCTCTCTCTCTCTCTCTCTCTCTCTTTCTTTTCCTTGATCCCTCTGTCTCGATCTCTCACTTTCTCTCATTCTTCTCGATCTCTCTTTCT
>CM042012.1:11306664-11531664 GCA_023525715.1 Cichorium intybus | reverse complement strand
CGTTTTGAGCCCTTAAACAGTCCAGAATATCGAAAAACACCTTACATCATGGCAAAGCTATAGGTTTTCTAAATTGAATCAGTTTACATGTACCATTCAGATTTCGTCCAAACCCGATACTAGAAAATCATTGCCCTAGATTTTGTGACGATGTTACTAACTTTCCTTTCATACTAGTGTTAAAATCATCATAACGTTTTATTCACATGTGAATAAACTTTTATTATTTTTTATTAAAATGTGAATGCAACATTTATTCACATAAAAATGAATAATACAATACTTAAATTGGTTTGTGATAAAGTTTTTTTATATAGTGACCATGTTATTTTACATGTAGATTCAACATTGTACTAAGAAAATCTACATGTTTTCGCTAATGAGATTTATGGTCATTCCAAATAAATTTAACATGATAAAAATGTTGAATTATTAGATTGTACAACATTTACATGTAAATAAAACATATATATTGTATTCGTCAATGATGCCTTTTTTTGGGCTAACTAATCCTTTACTAGTTTAGCAACCTTTATTGTATCAGCCTTTGGTGGTATGAACCAATTCTTAAATGCAATCTTATTCATATGTTGACTTATAACCTTCCCCATGATCAACATGTAAATACATATCATAAGTGTTATAAACATATATTGTTAGTTCATAATAATAATGATTTATTCATATGTGAATATTACATACAAAACACATGGTTATATGTTATTCATATGTAAATACCATATGCGAGTATATAACAATAGTCTTAATAATAATATATTAGAAGTTATTAATTTAAGCATATGCGAATAGAATCAATGATATCATCACGTGTGAGTACTTCATGCAAAACACATGGTTATATGTTTTACATGAGAATACTATATGATAGTATATACCATTAGTTTTAATAATCATATATTGTCGGTTCGTAAAATAATTTAATTAAATTTCAATAACATTAATGATTTATTCACATTTGAATATTACTCATAAAACAAATGGTTATATGCTATTCACATGTGAATACCATATAACATTATATGATATATTCATATGTGAATATTACATGAAATATTATATTTATATGATATATTCACATGTGAGGATTACATGATTAATTATGCTTATATGGTATATTCACAAGGGAATATTATGTTTGTATGATATATTTACATACGAATATTACATGATATATTCACATGTTTTCGTAAATTCACATGTGATTATTACATAGTATATTCAATCTTTTTCCAACTTCATGTCTAATACTTTTTTCAAATGACACACAATGATGTGTGTGATTCCCATATGAATAATATTATAGATTTACAATAACCACTAGTTTTTTTTTTTTTTTTTTTTTTTTTTTTTGAAATATATAACCACAACTCTCTAGTGCATTCATCAAACAATTGTTTTGAGACCTAATAAAATACCCATCTTCAAAAATTATTCTGGTTTGCTACTGTTCACATATGAATAATATATAGATTTACAATAATCATCACATGAAATAACCTCTTATAAGCTCATCGAGACCTAATAAAATATCCACCTTCAAAAATTATTTCCCAAGATTCACCAAAAATCACGACATTGAAGAATCTCACAATTCTTCCGAATGACTATATCAAATTCTCCCACTTTTTATAATCGAAAAGATAAATTATAAAACCTTCAAATGTACATTAGAATGTGCTTGATTGGATAAAAAATTATCAAACTCTCCATTGATAAGTTGAATAAATGGATAAGCTCCAAACCCAAAAAAGTCAGAAAAAACGTGACGTTACTTGAAATTTTGACCTTTTGAATCACCTTTGACTTGATCTCATAATTTTGGAATAAAATGTTTACAATTTGTTCATCTTGAATTTCTGGTTTGCTATTGTTCACGAATGCAATTTGATCATGTCGTCTTTGATCATAAGTCCACATCACGAATTAATATAGCCCATGAATCACAAAAACCAAACCCATTTTTGTTCAGCCCATTTATGATTCCATCCCAATACGTATGTTAAGCCAACACGCTTTTGACCCATTTGCAATTTGCCAAGATAGTTCAAATTTGTCGACATGTTCACTAAATTCTGATGTTCACTAGATGTAGTCTTGAATTGTCGTAATATTTTAGCAATTAGTGAGTCGACATCGATCAGTAGTTACTTCAAGATGTGTTAGGATGAAAAGTCTATCACGATATCACCGATTTGGCTTTCAATTAGCTAGTCACAGTTTCCAGATTCATCTCGCTAGTCTATCGCCATTAGCGTCAAGCACCTCCAACTTCGATACCAAGACCAATCACGTTTGGCAATACAGATTTTAGGAGTTCATTCGAGGCATGGCGATAACACTTCAAATCTCTGCATTTAGCGACTTCACAATTGAATTGACGTTTTCTGAATATAGCAATAGCAGATTACAGATTTCTGAATTCTGAGTTTATTGTAAAACTAGGTTGGTTTTTAAAAAATATTGTAAAAGTATGTTAGTTTTAAAAAAGTGTTGTAAAAATAGGTTGGTTTGAGTACGTAAACCCAACACCCTGAATGTTACAATATTAGCCCTTCACTTTGTTATCTATTTTTTATTCCAATTTATACTTTTTATAATTGAATAATTTAATTTTTACCCTTATTATATATTACACATAGATTAATATAATCCATAATATATGATTATAATTTACGTATTATTTTTAGCTAGTTATACCATTAACTAAATATTACGAATACCTTCAGATAGATACCAATATTGAATACATTACAACGTCATGAAATTACACTATCAAGATAAAACAATCTTACAATACGAAATAAGCGCAAAATTACAATACAAATTAAAACATTAAATCATAACATTGATAATGACTTTTTTAATTATCATTTATTCGTAAATGTGGGGAAATATTTTGTCTAAAATTAATGTATTATCTTAAATTGATAATTTTTGTGGGTTAAATATATTTATAATAAGGGTGTTTTTTGTTAGGATAACTAGGGGCAAAGTCATGTCACTGTATGTATGTCACTATTCATAGTTATGTCATCATTCATGACTCACCTGCAAAAGCAAAGTATAATCATGTCATTCTTTATCATTCACATGTAAAAGCAAAGTATTCTACAAAAGAATTGTAACTTTCTATGAAAACTCAAAAAAGTAATTGAATGTATTGTCAAATCATTTTACTTTTTGGTATTATAAATTACATTTCTTAAACTCGAATTTTTCATCCCTTCCAGCCTTATGAAATTCTCTCATAATATTAAAATTTAAGTTTTTTCATTCTTCTTTATCTTCAACATTTAGTCATCCATTCCAGCCTTACGAACTTCGCTTCCCCCTCACAGATTTACTGTTCATTTCATATTTCTTTGTCTAGAACCATAAGTACTAAATTAATATCATAGTTGTAACACCCCAACTTTTACACAAATTTTTTTTCAAACGTATTTTACAAATATTTAATTATACAAACCATTTAGTGTTTTACAAAACGGGGTATCACAAACACATATCATAGCCATAGTTCAAACCTGCTTATTTTACATTATTGTACTATAGAAGCTACGGTCCCACCCAACTTTTTTAACATCCTTCCTGTTTACCTGAGTACATAGCATTTAAAAAAAAACATACGTGAGACATAATGTCTCGTGAGCATTATGGGTTTAGACCCAAAAAAAACATTTTGCCAATTATATCATTACTAATTAAATGTTCAATACTTCTTTTCCTGTGAGCGCACCCACAGGTATTCCTTATTTCTTTGCAATGGTACATTCCTACGAGCGCACCCGTAGGTTTTATACGAGACGCACCCGTATAGCTACTTCCCCAATAGCATGAAACGAATTCATCTATCAGGGTAAGACAACTACTTCGCGACGGGAGGTACCATCCCAGTAGTGTCTTTTTGCCACCCCTACCGCAGCAGGCCGTGGTCTTTATCCGGATACTTCTCACTTATCAACAGGGCTCACTTACTTGATTACTTTCTTGTATTTCTCATTTATCTTTTGTATACATTATACTTCCTATTTCATAGGAATCATTTCCAATTTCTCAAAACCATTTCCAGTTCCATTAAATCATTTTCATTTCCATTAAATCATTTCAATTTCCATAAAAATCATTTTGACTCCAAAACATTATTAAGTAAAATTCATTTTTGCTATGTACTCGAAAATCCACATAACACTCACCTCGGTCCTCTAGGAGTTAGTTATCTTCTTGGACTCATTTCTTTTTCTCTTGAACAACCCTGTTTGAACCACCACCTATTGTATACGAATTATACATTTATACTCAGTTCATATAGTTTCAATAACTAACTTTACAGTATAGAGGTACCATAATATACAATTACCATTAATTAATTAGACTACAACTTCTATTAGTTAACTTCCGTCAATTTATAACTTCCCCGGAATACACGTATTTTGCTACAGTACCCTCGGGAAGTCGTATTTCTGTTCCGACAATTTTTCACATGTTTTCACACCATTTTAAGCCTATGGTGTGAATTATAGACCAAACGGACAAGTCTAGAGCCAAGTTCAAAACTCAAAAATGGACAGAATGCTGCCCAGCAAAGAGCACGACTCGTGCTCTTTTTCTTTACTGGGAAGCACGACTCGTGCTTATCATATGGTGCTATTTTGAGATGCACGACTCGTGCATATGCCAGGCATAAATATGCACGACTCGTGTCTGTGCTGCAGAGACGGGTTTTTGCCCGATTTTTGTGCTACAGCCCCCTGTTTTGGTCCATTAAGTGCTTAATACTTAACCTAATCAATTTATAATCATTCCATGACTAAAACCCTCAGTTTACATCAGGTTTTAACCCATGGAATCACAAATTTCTACTTCAATTCCATAGAATCCCGTTTTTAACATTTTACACCCAAAAACACCAATTTTCGAAATTAATCACTTGGGGATGTCTTAATACATCCTAAGTGATCCCTAAGACTCATTAAAAACACTGGAATCAGCTTTGAATCTCATGAACCCGTGGGTAGAGTTCATAAGCTCAAAACCCCCAATTTGACAATTCCTCAACACCCTTGTGATTTGTGTGTTTACTTAGTTGTTTAAGCTTGTTTAGATGGAGGAAATCATAGGAACAACCTGAACCATAACCATGATTTCAGATTTCAGTTTGTCCCCGGGATGAACACACAAGAAATTAGGTTAGAAATCTTGATTACTAACCTTCTTATTGAAGAATTCCCTCTTAAGCTTCAAAACTTGGCTTCTAATCCCGTGAATCCTCAATCTCTGCCAAAACTCTCGATCACTCTCGCTCTCTCCCGATACTTCTGAAATCTTCTGGGAGTTTAGAGAGTCTTCCCCCTTATTTATAGTTCCAAAAATTCCAATTTCAACCCCCTAGTTCCATTTCTCCTATTATGACCACAAAAGTCAAACTTTTAATTCACAAGTGTTTTATTTCTCACAATATTGCCACAAACACAAAATACTTCACATTAAGATCCCAAAATATGGCAAAAGACCATTTTGCCCTTCTTTCTTACTTTACTATTACACATAATTATTTTACATTTTATTACAATTTCTCTCGGGTTCTTACAACCTCTCCCCCCTTAAGAGGATTCCGTCCTCGGAATCTTCTCATAATTCGTAAAATTGGGATATTTTCTCTTCATGTCTTCCAAAGTTTCCCAAGTTAAATCTGAACCTGACGAGTGCTTCCATTTGACCAAGACTAAGTCAATCTCTTTGTTTCTCAATTTCTTGGTTCTTACTTCCAGCATTGCTTCTGGTTCTTCTATCAACTTATTCGGGGCTTCTACTTTTAAGTCTTCCAACGGAATAACAAGTTCACTCTCCCCGAAGTACTTTTTCAAATAGCACACGTGGAACGTATCATGTATACCACTCAATTCACGTGGTAACTTTAGCTTGAAAGCTTGTTCGCCAATTCTCTTTAAGATCTTGAAGGGTCCAATGTATCTTGGACTCAGCTTACCCTTCTTTCCAAATCTTACCACACCTTTCCACGGTGACACTTTAAGCATCACCAGATCACCTTCTTTTAAATCGTAGGGTCTCTTCTTCAAGTCTGCATAACTCTTCTGCCTATCTTGAGCAGCTTTCATATTAGCTTGAATTATTTTGATCTTTTCGTTTGTTACCCTCACAATTTCTGGCCCAGTCATTTTGGTCTCCCCCGCTTCCAACCAACATAAAGGGGTTCTACACTTTCTGCCATATAAAGCTTCGAATGGTGGCATTCCAATACTGGAATGATAACTATTGTTATAAGAAAATTCCACCAATGGCAAGTGCTCGTCCCAATTTCCACCAAAATCTAGAGCACACGATCGTAGCATATCTTCTACGGTTTGGATAGTTCGTTCACTTTGCCCGTCTGTCTGGGGATGATAAGCTGTACTCATTTTAATTCTTGTCCCCATACGTTCTTGTAGTGCCTCCCACAATTTTGAGGTAAACCGTGGGTCTCTGTCAGACACAATAGATAAGGGAGCTCCATGAAGTCTTATAACTTCATCCTTGTATATCTGCGCCAACGTTTCCAACTGCGTATTTTCTTTAATTGCTAAAAACATTGCACTCTTGGTCAAACGGTCAACAATGACCCATATACCATTATGACCTCTTCTAGTTCTTGGCAACCCAAATATGAAATCCATGGTTATGTCTTCCCATTTTCCCGCTGGAATTTGCAGTGGTTGAGTATTTCCATACGGGGCTTGGTGTTCCGCCTTCACCTGTGCACAGGTTGCACATTTAGAAATATACTTGACTATTCTTTTCTTCATTCCCGGCCACCAATACTGTTCTTTGAGATCCCGATAAGTTTTCGTACTTCCAGGATGAATGGAATACTTTGACTTATGAGATTCTTCTAGAATCAACTTTCGGATCCCACCTGCTTTTGGTACCCATATGCGGTTTCTGACTGTCTTCAGTCCTTGGGTATTTTCCCCAAACACCAAATCTTTTCCCAGCTTTTCCTTCTTTAAATCTCCTCTTTCCAATACTTGCTTTTGCGCGTCTTTGATGCTTTCTATTAGACTTGATTTCAATTCGATCTTCATCAACCTCTCTTGACTTTTCTTTTCATGAAACTTCCTGCTTAAGGCATCTGCTACCACATTCGCTTTCCCAGGGTGGTAAGCGATTTCACAGTCATAATCATTTATTAGCTCCAGCCACCTACTTTGCCTCATATTGAGATCTTTTTGTGAAAATACGTATTGCAAGCTTTTATGATCCGTGTACAAGGTGCACTTTGTTCCGTACAAGTAATGCCTCCAGATTTTTAATGCAAACACAATTGCCGCCAATTCCAGATCGTGCGTTGCATACCGAGTTTCGGGTTCTTTTAATTGACGAGAAGCGTATGCTATCACTTTTCCCCGCTGCATTAGTACGCAACCCAATCCTCTATTAGAGGCATCACTATACACCACGAAATCTTCAGTTCCCCCTGGTAGGGTAAGAACCGGCGCATTACATAACTTCTCTTTTAGTGTCTCAAATGCTTTCTCTTGTTCCGCCCCCCATTCAAATTTTACTCCTTTCCTTGTTAGCTTCGTGAGAGGTACCGCAATTCGTGAAAAATCTTGGATGAACCGTTGGTAGTACCCGGCGAGTCCAAGAAAACTTCTCACTTCCGTCGGAGTCTTGGGAATTTCCCATTTCATCACTGCCTCCACCTTTGCTGGATCTACTTTAATGCCTTGGATTGAGACAACGTGTCCAAGGAATTGCACTTCCCTCAGCCAGAATTCGCACTTCGAAAACTTCGCATATAACTTCTCTTTCTTTAGAACTTCTAGCACCGTCCTCAAATGATTTCCATGTTCTTCTGCATTCTTCGAGTAAATAAGGATGTCATCAATAAAGACGATAACAAACTTATCAAGGAACGGCTTGCACACCCTATTCATCAAATCCATGAAAATTGCTGGGGCATTGGTCAAACCAAAAGGCATGACTAGAAATTCATAATGCCCGTAGCGAGTGCGAAAAGCAGTCTTCTCAATATCTTCATTTCTTACGCGCACCTGATGAAAACCAGACCGAAGATCAATCTTGGAGAAATAGTCAGCGCCTTGCAACTGATCAAACAGATCGTCTATTCGTGGTAGCGGGTAACGGTTCTTGATGGTAATTTTATTGAGCTCACGGTAGTCAATGCACATTCGCATCGTGCCATCTTTCTTCTTGACAAACAGCACTGGTGCACCCCAAGGAGACACACTGGGGCGTATGAAGCCTTTATCCAGCAATTCCTGTAGTTGTGACATCAACTCCCGCATTTCGGTCGGGGCTAAACGGTATGGAGCACGGGCGATAGGAGAAGCTCCGGGTACAATATCAATGCGGAATTCTACTTGTCTCTCAGGTGGTAAACCGGGTAAATCGTCTGGAAATACTTCAGGATATTCTTTCACCACGTCAATGTCATGTACCGTTTTCTTTACTTTATCTTCCATTATTACATACGCCACATAGGATAAACATCCTTTCATCAAACATCTCCTGACTTTCGCTGCGCTAATCAAATTGGACATCCTCTTGGGTTTTTCACCGTACACATACACTTTGCTGCCACCTGGAATTTTCACTGACACTATCTTTTTCCCACATGCGATTTTTGCATCATTGGCCCCAAGCCAATCCATACCAATGACAACATCAAAAGTCTTCACTCCAATCGGAAGGAGGTTTAACGAAAATTTCTGATCATCTATACTGAGTTCGCAACCACGGTACACATGTTTTATCCCCACCTTCTTACCACTTGCCAATTCTACCTCACATACACGATCTAATGGTTCTAGTGGTATATTGAATTTTAGACCAAACTCGTAGGACACAAACGAACACGTAGCACCAGAATCAAATAATACGTAGGCAGGCATCTGATTAATTAGTAGAGTACCTGAGACCACGTCTTGTGTCTCCTTTGCTTCTTCTCGAGTAAGTTGGAAGGCGCGAGTCTTCACCTTTTGGGGCTCCGTCTTTTTCTGCGCAGTTGATACCATGGTTTCGCCACCCTTCTTCGGACAATTGAAACTATAATGCCCCTTTTCGTGACATGAGAAGCACTCGACTTCGCTGAGCTTCGGATAGGTACACTCCTTAGCCTTGTGGCCCATTCTTCCGCAGTTAAAACAAGCTGCACTTCCCATCTTACATTCGCCCGTATGTTCTTTCCCACATTTCTCACACGTCTTCCGGTTGCCCTGCTTGGTTGACATCACTACCGATTTTCCCTTCTTATTCCAGCTACTACTTCCACCACTGAATTTACGTTTATCTCCCAAAACTTGCCTCTCCATTGTTCTTCGTTTCCACACATCTTCAACATTTCTTGCTGCCTCAAACGCCGCGTCCATTGTTACCGCCCGTTTTACTTCCAATTCATACTCCCAAGGTAGGCCTTTCACGTAACGGTTGATTCGTGCCCGCTCCGTAGTATAAATATTTCCCACAAACGGTAGCATATCACTGAACATTTTAGTATACTCGGCCACGGTCAAACTACCCTTCTTTAGTGTAAGGAACTCATCTTCAAGTTTTTCTATGTCCCGAAGGGGACAATATTTGTTCTTCAAGTGGGTGGTGAATTCGGTCCACGACCATTTATAAATTACATCCTTTCCAACCAGTTCGTACAGGGTATTCCACCAGACCAACGCATCGTCTTTTAACATTCGTGAGGCATAATAAACTTTATCTTTCTCATGACATTTGCTGACCTCCAATACTTGCTCTGTCTCCCGTATCCACCGCATCGTGACTTTAGGCTCGTAGCTACCATAGTATTCCGTTGGTTTACATGCCAGGAAAGTTTTGAAAGAACATCTCTTCTTGTCTTCTGTCCCCACACTGTCTTCCTCTGTAACCGAATCTCCGTTAGTGGGTCTCCAAGAAGCATCATCTGCTGAAGGATTAGGATGTGGGTCCCCCAGCCGTGTATTCAACATTTGACGCATATCTTCCCTCATCTCCGTCTTTAGATTACTAATAAGATTTTGTATAGCCTCCAAAGTCACAAGTGGAGGTTGCGGTATGGGATTTGGGTTAGGACCCATGTTAACCGCATCATCAACAGGGTTATCTTCATGGGACGGGGTATGACTTGCTGCCCGTCCTTCACTCGAAAGACTATGATCACCGCTCGCCATTACTATATGAAATAATAAAATTCATGTTTGTTATTCCGCATAATATATTTATCAATATATATCCGAAAGCTATAGCATGTGATCTTCCTATGGAACCTGTGTCCCCAAGTATCTCTCTACTAATTTCCACAGCCAAATTCCTCAGGCTCCCTCGTGACTTCACCATTTCCAAGGCATATCCTGTGGTTACAATAATAGGGGCCCAATATTATTTTAACCACCTATATACTTTGGCTCTGATGTTATCACAAGATCTCCTGATTCCTTGGTTTCTGTGGATTCCAACATTATAATTTACCGACTCTACCCCGTTAGTTAGTACCTAGTACTACTACTTTAATTACTATTAATCCACTAGTTTAAGCCTAGGATGGTTACCCAACCTAATTCGCTTAAACCATGGCTCTGATACCAAATTGTAACACCCCAACTTTTACACAATTTTTTTTTCAAACGTATTTTACAAATATTTAATTATACAAACCATTTAGTGTTTTACAAAACGGGGTATCACAAACACATTTCATAGCCATAGTTCAAACCTGCTTATTTTACATTATTGTACTATAGAAGCTACGGTCCCACCCAACTCTTTTAACATTCTTCCTGTTTACCTGAGTACATAGCATTTAAAAAAAAAACATACGTGAGACATAATGTCTCGTGAGCATTATGGGTTTAGACCCAAAAAAAACATTTTGCCAATTATATCATTACTAATTAAATGTTCAATACTTCTTTTCCTGTGAGCGCACCCACAGGTATTCCTTATTTCTTTGCAATGGTACATTCCTACGAGCGCACCCGTAGGTTTTATACGAGACGCACCCGTATAGCTACTTCCCCAATAGCATGAAACGAATTCATCTATCAGGGTAAGACAACTACTTCGCGACGGGAGGTACCATCCCAGTAGTGTCTTTTTGCCACCCCTACCGCAGCAGGCCGTGGTCTTTATCCGGATACTTCTCACTTATCAACAGGGCTCACTTACTTGATTACTTTCTTGTATTTCTCATTTATCTTTTGTATACATTATACTTCCTATTTCATAGGAATCATTTCCAATTTCTCAAAACCATTTCCAGTTCCATTAAATCATTTTCATTTCCATTAAATCATTTCAATTTCCATAAAAATCATTTTGACTCCAAAACATTATTAAGTAAAATTCATTTTTGCTATGTACTCGAAAATCCACATAACACTCACCTCGGTCCTCTAGGAGTTAGTTATCTTCTTGGACTCCTTTCTTTTTCTCTTGAACAACCCTGTTTGAACCACCACCTATTGTATACGAATTATACATTTATACTCAGTTCATATAGTTTCAATAACTAACTTTACAGTATAGAGGTACCATAATATACAATTACCATTAATTAATTAGACTACAACTTCTATTAGTTAACTTCCGTCAATTTATAACTTCCCCGGAATACACGTATTTTGCTACAGTACCCTCGGGAAGTCGTATTTCTGTTCCGACAATTTTTCACATGTTTTCACACCATTTTAAGCCTATGGTGTGAATTATAGACCAAACGGACAAGTCTAGAGCCAAGTTCAAAACTCAAAAATGGACAGAATGCTGCCCAGCAAAGAGCACGACTCGTGCTCTTTTTCTTCACTGGGAAGCACGACTCGTGCTTATCATATGGTGCTATTTTGAGATGCACGACTCGTGCATATGCCAGGCATAAATATGCACGACTCGTGTCTGTGCTGCAGAGACGGGTTTTTGCCCGATTTTTGTGCTACAGCCCCCTGTTTTGGTCCATTAAGTGCTTAATACTTAACCTAATCAATTTATAATCATTCCATGACTAAAACCCTCAGTTTACATCAGGTTTTAACCCATGGAATCACAAATTTCTACTTCAATTCCATAGAATCCCGTTTTTAACATTTTACACCCAAAAACACCAATTTTCGAAATTAATCACTTGGGGATGTCTTAATACATCCTAAGTGATCCCTAAGACTCATTAAAAACACTGGAATCAGCTTTGAATCTCATGAACCCGTGGGTAGAGTTCATAAGCTCAAAACCCCCAATTTGACAATTCCTCAACACCCTTGTGATTTGTGTGTTTACTTAGTTGTTTAAGCTTGTTTAGATGGAGGAAATCATAGGAACAACCTGAACCATAACCATGATTTCAGATTTCAGTTTGTCCCCGGGATGAACACACAAGAAATTAGGTTAGAAATCTTGATTACTAACCTTCTTATTGAAGAATTCCCTCTTAAGCTTCAAAACTTGGCTTCTAATCCCGTGAATCCTCAATCTCTGCCAAAACTCTCGATCACTCTCGCTCTCTCCCGATACTTCTGAAATCTTCTGGGAGTTTAGAGAGTCTTCCCCCTTATTTATAGTTCCAAAAATTCCAATTTCAACCCCCTAGTTCCATTTCTCCTATTATGATCACAAAAGTCAAACTTTTAATTCACAAGTGTTTTATTTCTCACAATATTGCCACAAACACAAAATACTTCACATTAAGATCCCAAAATATGGCAAAAGACCATTTTGCCCTTCTTTCTTACTTTACTATTACACATAATTATTTTACATTTTATTACAATTTCTCTCGGGTTCTTACAATAGTATAATTGTTAAAACATTTAATACAAAATGCAAATAAACTTGTATTTGGAAATAGTAATTTTGATTCTTCTTATAGCAAACTTTTATATTTACGTTTTTTTTCCCTAAACTAATTCCGAATTAATTGTTTTCACCCCTACTTATTATAAAGTTATATTATTGGTATTTCTTAAGTTACGATTCCGGTCCCTTATTAAAATTTAAAGTTATATTTTTCGTCCCTTACATAATTTGTTTTTTTATCGAGCTGCGTTTTTCAATATACCGGGCTTCCGCAGCATCGCGCAGACAGTCGAAACCCTAGTTTAGTAATAAATATCATATGTAGCATACTGATTAGTCTTTTTTAATCTTATGATTTATTTTACAATTCGATTTTGGTATACTTATCATTATGATTAGTTTTGTAGAGCTTCTTCATACTTTTGACATGCATAAGTCCAATCCTTCAAATGTATCATTTCCTTTGCCTGATAATGATACATTTGAGGGAGATAATGGATTTGGATTAGATGAAGGCAACTCACAATATAGTGAGAATACTAGTAGTGAGTCATTATCTAATGTTGTGGAAGATTCTGACGATGATGGTGTGTGTGAAACTCCGGTTGTAAAGTTTATTAGTGATATTGGAGATATAGGTGACGATGACATAGCCAATTTAGAAGATCGTGTTTCTACAGATGTTTGGAAGGAATCAGAAAACAATAAGGTTAGGAATGCAATTTGAAAGTAAGGCACAATTAAAAAAGGCGGTAACACTTTGGTCTATTGCCCAAAATATAGAGTTAAAAGTATATGATAGTAAGCCTAACTTATGGGTAGCAAAGTGTAAGACACTAGGGTAGTAAGCCTAATTATAAAAAGGTATAAATAAAAAATAGATAACAAAAAGAAGGGCTAAAATTGTAACATTCAGGGTTATAAAAATGAGAACCATTAAAAAGTTGAGAACCATGAGAACTAATCTCGGCCTTTGACGCAATTCATCGGAGGGTTGTATATATATGGGAGTAAATTACAATTTTGGTCCCTGTGGTTGTCCCAAAATTGCGCTTTTGGTCATCCTTTTGGATTTTCACGCTGATGGTCCCCGTGGTGGAAAAATTGTTACAGATTTGGTCCCTGGTCCAAGTGAAAAGACCACACTACCCTTTTGAATTTATTTTTCATTTTTGTTTAATCTACTCTTTATTTTTAAATAACAAAAAAAAAAACTCACCATCCCTTACCCTCCCCCCTCCTCGAGGACCTCAAATGCAAGCGTAGGTCGGAGATATTCCTTGCCGGCGGTTTAAAGGATGGGATCTCCGGCTGTTAAAAAACAAAGAGTAAATTACAGATGAAGGTTCGTTCCGACGGCGGTGTGGATTAAAGGTAGTATTTCGTACCGGTGCTTGAAAGAGAGGAGCAATCTTAGCGTATTTCGTACCAGTGCTTGAAAGCACGTAAAAGAAGGAGGTCGTTAGAAGAAGGATCAACAGCGGAGTTCTTTGAACAATCAAGGCGCATGTTTCGTCCAGCTCTGCAACTACGGCGGCTGCCATTTTGCGAATGGAATTTGACCGGTCGAGGCTCTTTCTTCTTTTGGAAGAGGAATCTAAGTAATATTCTTGGGTTTTGGTTGACCCGCCTGGGATGTTATTGTCCTCCATTGGAGGGTGTTCAACGGGGATTTGGGTATCACAACGTGGCACATGGACTACGGGAACGTCTTCGACCTTGGGAGGCAGTCGTGGGCAGGTTCTACCAATCAACTATCCGTCTATGAAGCTCTAGGTTCGTCAAACGAGATCCGACCCGCATCCAGCGAGAACCTTTGGTCGGCTTCTTCGTCGGCAATGCAGACGATAAAAGAAACATTCAGGATATCGGATTGAATCACTTCCGATTGCAGGTTCATAAAAGAAACATTCAGGATATCGGATGATCTGAAAATCAATCAAGGAAGCAATGAGGTGCCATTAGTGCTCCGATTGTTTGGTTGCTTCCTGCTCCCCTATTGTATTTGGAAGCATCTTTGGAGCAGAGGAGGACGGCGGTAGTTGAGCGGAGGAGGTGTGATGGATCTGCCGGAGAAAAAGGGGGGAGTTTGCGATTGCTTTTGAAAATCAATCAAGGAAGCAAGTAAGGAGTTGCCGGAATCTGGGATTCCGGTTCCAGATTTGGATAAACTTGCTTTCTCGGAGAGACGGAGAGGCGGGCGAGAAAGAGATGTCGGTGCAGTGGGGGAGGAGGGGGTGGATGATTTTTTTTAATTAATAATCAATAATAGATTAAACAAAAATGAAAAAGAAATTCAAAATTGTAGTGTGGTCTTTTCACTTGGACCAAGGACCAAATTTGTAACAATTTTGCCACTACAGGGACTATCAGCGTGAAAATTGTAATTTACTCTATATATGGAGTGTAATCGGTGTAAACGCTTTGTAGACGATCAAACACCATAACCCTTAGATCAAAATAATGTGTGGCTTGGATTAGTTCTTTTAGTTCTCAATCTTTTAATAGTTCTCATTTGAACCTATATATATATATATATATATATATATATATATATATATATATATATATATATATATATATATATATATATATATATATATATATATATATATATATATATATATATATATAACCTCAAACCAACCCATAACCTACTTTCACAACACTTTTTAAAAACGAACCTAGTTTTACAATTAACTCCTGAATTCTGAATGTCGATGGCATTAACGATTACAACTGTTAGCATCTTCAACAAGTAGCGATGCAATTAACAATTTTTATCAAAGTTTAACTAGCCGACTTCAAAGATTCACTGAAATTGATACTTAGCTAATCCGCCCACTTGATTTCAACGGTTGAAGTACAACAACGAGTCGACTGATATTTCTTGTTCTGTTAATGACTTGAACGGACTTCATCTATTTGTGAAATTGGTAGTTAGAGAACGGACTCCATCTATTTGTGACTTTGACGTTTTGAGTTGAAATTCTAATACCAAACTAATTGCAATGATTAGCGAGTTCCAAAATGTATTTAGTGATTTGATCCCAGTAGTAACAAATATATGTGACTACTGATGAATCAGCAATCTTAATCACACCAATGTTGCAACTTTTAGCGATTTTCAACAGCACTAACAGGAACAATCCATAACCGCTAGACATCATCTTAGAAAACCACTAAACCGTTTTCCTTTGCCTTTCATGTTTTTGTGACAATAACATAACCAAGAAAGAATGTTGTGTTTTGCACAACTCATAATTCACCATGAGACTCAAACACCTAAGATTCAATTTATTTTTTGTTAACACGATGATAAAAAAACTAATATAATGATGAAAAAAACTAATATAATGATAAGTATTGTACTGGTAAAAAATGTTGAAATCGGCGTAGAGATCTCATTTCCTTCATTTGAGTTATATAAATATAAATTCAACATATTTTCGTCAAACACTACAAATTATAAGAAAAAACTAAATAGTTATGAAAACTAAAATTTAAACGAAAAAGACATTTTAAAATAAACATATACATATTAGTTAAAATTATAAACAAAAAAAGATCTAGAAAAGAAAAATTTTAAAAACAAATATGATTTAGAAAAAGAATTATAAACAAAAAAACGGATTTTAAAAAACAAAAACCTAACACAGCCGTCGCTCTGTACTCTCTCTCTCTCTCTCTCATCGGACAAATGATTTTCATTTTGTTTCTGTTTCGTGGAACGAAATAAACTAGACCTACCGCCGGCCACACCATCCGACCACTACCATATGATCACTGCTAGCTGAACTCTCTCTCTCTCTCTCTCTCTCTCTCTCTCTCTCTCTCTCTCTCAACTTCTCATAGACAGATGACCTCGGGGAACGACTGCTGACAACCACCCTCCAATAGCCAACCACACCATTCGGCCACCGCTATACGATCTGTCTTTCTCACCCTTTTTGCCTCACACACTCTCTATGTATCACATACACACACACACTGTGACATCCGCCTAAAATGGATTCTGTTCAACCCAACCCAATTGGAAATTTAATAAACCCTACTCGAGATTTCTTGACGCTAATAGGATCAAAACCCTTACACTACGATATAAATTGACGTTAATAGCAATATATCATAGTATAACGTTATAACTATAATAAAATTAAATTATGATACCATATTAAAATCAAATCAAAGTATGATGCTCTAATTAAATTAAAAGAATCAAACTTGAATGCTATAATTAAACTTCAAATCAAAGTAGATTGTTATAATCAAATAATAACCTATTTTTTTTAGAAAACTCTATTTTTATAAACACTACATTAAATTTTATAAAACTCTTAAGATGCTTGTGTTAGTGGGGAATTATGAAGACCACCAAAAGTAAAAGTTTATTCCCATTGTCTCCCACTCACACCTTCCATCATCTTTCCTTTAATTTTTCTCCCAACACATTATTCTCATCACCACTCAAACGATATCTATTCTTCCTCTCACTCTCAATCTCGAAATTCCTCCTAGAAATCTTCATTTTTCAGCCAAGAACACTTCAATATACTCAAATCTCCATCCCTCTTGAAGCATTCATCAAGGTATGTTGTTAAAAGTTCCAAATTCATATATGAAACAAATTAAATCCACCAAAATATCTAAAACTAATTTTATGCATAAACCTGATTTTTCTCAGACTCTCATAAATAAAATAAGAAGTTCTGGAAATTTTCAGAAAATAACTTATTTTTATTGAATTACTATAATTATTGCAATAAAATATGACAATAATTCACATAAAATACTTTTTGCAGTCAATAAATTCTGGAAACATTTTGGAACAACCCATATATTGAGTAAAGTGGATTTATAAAGTTTCATGCATTTATATTACTGTTTGATGCTTATTTTGTATTTTATTTTTTTGTAGAAAAATAAATTGCAAAATATAGTTAGGTATGTTAAAATCTAGAGTTTATATTTTTCACACCTTATACACATTTTAAAGACTCCATGACAAAATTTACATAGTTTTGTAAGAAGGCTTGCTTATTTTTCCTGATTTAATGTTTATTTAATGGTTTAAATTGATAATAAATAGCTACACATGTCAAAAAATTATAAAACCTTATCCGAATATCATATATAACATGTTAATCATAAATAAAAAGTCTAATGAATTTCTCTTAATATTTCCCTATTATTTATGATTTTATTGATTAGTTAATAATGAAAAACATAAGAAATACTTCCCATAGTCCAAAATATCCAACATATTTACAGTAGACTCAATATAATGTTAGAAAACTATGGTTAATTTTCCAGAATTTTTGGAATCATTTAGTATTTTTTCCGAATTTTGTTGTGGTTTAATTATTAAAATACTAAATAAATACTAAAGCAGTTAAGAAAATTATGAAAATTTTACAGTAATTACTATTTTATGAAATAATGATTTTCTGATAATTTCAGAATGTTTCATTACTGTTTAGTATTTAAAACCATTTTCCTAAATATCTAAGCATGTAAAAATGCCTTTTTAATGATTATTTCTTATAAATAATTGTTTATAATATATAAAATCTGTAAATACTTATAATTTGACAAGTTATTATTTTAATAAGAAATTATTAAAATCTTGCCTAAAGTGAAAATATAAATTAATTAAGCAAATTAATTAATTCAATTTAAAATTCATCTAACCTATGAATACATTAATATTCAAAACAAAATTTGATTATTGTTAATTCATCTAATATAAGAATATGTGTCTAATTATTTTTATTAATACTCCATTCCCGTTTAGTAGTTCCTAAACCAAAACTATTAATTATAATAGGTTCCACGTCGTTTTAACCCGAGCCGTCTATCGTACAACACGCGTATTCCGTTTGGACTAATGTGAGTAATCTACCCCATATTTTATAATTTTCAATACTTTTGGGGTGTATCATGTGGTTATAATATGTTTTCAACTTCATTTTATTATTTTATCACAATTGAGACATTGTTGGGACATTTATACTTGAATCATTATTTGTATAATTATTGTTTGTTTACGCTACATGTACTTGTAGTGCATTATCATTTTAGTCTAATCTCCATGACTATGCCCGTATTCTTGAGGTACGTTCTGGACAATAATAGCGCTATTGGGTTGACCACCCCGCCTTGGGACGCTAAGGTGATTGATCGCACGTGGTTGTGTGTGTATGATGATTAGATGCTCCATCCTATATATACATATATATGTATATATAGGGTGAGGACTTATTGTTGTTGTTATCATTTGTTAATCAATTTTTGATTTATAAACTGTTATCTCAATAACAGTTGCTTGCCAACTTCAAAAGAAAACAAATTTCAAATTATTCAAACTCACAATTTTCTTTAATAAAACTAGATTACTCACCAACTCTCGTAGTTGACCTGTTTTTACCCATGATGCAGATTTGAAGAATGAAGTTGATGAAAAGTAGGGTGTACCTTAGAAACCCACAAGACTATTTAAATTTGATGTGATAGATGTTATTGTATTTTGATTTGTATTGGTATGTTGTGGATCTTGTTTGCATACTTAGTACTTAATTGAATCTAATCATATTATAACATAGTTGTCATGAGACTTTGAACAATATATCACGCCTTGATCGATTCCGCCAAGGATCGGGGTGTGACACACACACACACACACTCTCTCTCTCTCTCTCGTTCCCACTGTTTCGATGTCAGAGGAGTATAAGGTCTCTCTCGATCTGACGTTCTCTCTATGTATCTCTCTAGTTCACTTACTCACACACACTCTCTGAGTCTCTCTGTTTCTCCCTTTCTATCTCTCTCTCTCTCTCTCTCTCTCTCTCTCTCTCTCGATCTCTCGATCTGTCATGCTCTACGTTTCTATGTCTCTCTCGATCTTACTTTCTCTCTGTTTCTGTCTCACACATTCGCTCTGTATGTCTCTTTCTCTCGTTCTCTCTATTTACCGATGTCGGAGGTAGTGGCCGATGGTAGGATGGTGGTGGTGGTGATACGGGAATGTAATATATGTTTGACAATGATATAATGAGATTTTAGAAGATTTTTACTTGATTTGTTGGTTTATTTAATTACTGTTAATTGTATTTATATACAGTAAACATGGTGGTTAATAGTTAAGTTAATATTTATAACATAATTAATTTTTTTATCGATAAAGATAATACAGTTAACAGTTGGATCATTATGGAACATGCATATATTAATCAAGAAAAAATACAGCCATCAATGACACATAGTATTTAATAAAAAACAGTCTTCAATAAAAAAGAGAAAAAGTTACTGAATTATAATTTTCCATGATAGAAGGGTTGACGTTTTAAATAGAAGATGTTTGTGGAGTGCATATAAAATGTTTTTTTAATAGCACCTTTAGATATATGTGTATGGATATATGGCATGGTTGACCTCTCACGTACTTATGTTTGATGATGGAGGTTCTTTAATTTTAGCACCACCCTTATAATATCCGTAGACCATGGAGGTTCTTTAATTTTAGCACCACCCTTATAATATCCGTAGACCCTAGCCTTATCATGAAGTGATGAACGATAATTAGATTATTTTTCCAGCACCTCAAGATTCAAGAATATGCTCAAAAACATCATGTAACACAAAGAAAGACAATTTGATAACGATTATCATAAATAGACATGATTAAATATAAACTAAAATAACATGAGAAAGAGATTGATTTTATGGTCCCATTTCGATCAAAAATAAATTCTCATTGTCTCAATCTATAAATACACGTCATTTAATCGTAGTGTATAAACACGTTATGACAAAATCAAAATAATTTCGATTCGGAGGTAGAGGGAATAAAATACAGTAATAAAGAAGACGTGATCCAAACGACGCTGCGCAAGGAGTCAACATCCACAATTCATTAAAGACGACCTGCAACCAAAATATGTATAATTAAAACCCTAGCCATTATTATCTATCACGTATTAATAAAATATAGAAAACCACTGACGAGAGGTAAATGTTGTCATTCGTTCATGACAATAACTTCAATATTCAATGGATATTATAATTCAGTACTGCGTAGATTTGGGCTCGGATCTGTTTTAGCAATATAAACAAGTCTAAATCGTGTATATACATGTATGTGCATGTTTATGTGCATGTGCGTGGTGGGGACGAGTTCAAGAAAAGAACTTAAAAAGTCATGGATTTAATCTCACGCCTTATTTTATTTACGGTGGATGTCTATCAGACCAAGACGTGTGGTAACCTATTGATGTGCGATATCCACCGTGGCACTCAAACCCCCCCAATAGAACACCGTCCTGGTTGGTAAACCTCTCGCTTTTTGCATCCATGCGGGTTATGAACCCCGCAGCTTCATTTTCTCTTTCTCCTTTTTATACACTCACATAAGACACACATACTTTTATATATATATATATATATATATATATATATATATATATATATATATATATATATAGAGAGAGAGAGAGAGAGAGAGAGAGAGAGAGAGAGTGTGTGTGTGTGTGTGTGAGTGAGGGTAATGAGGGTATATTTTTTCCAACAATTTAAGGGGTGATGGGTTAGTGAGAGTTAATTGAGGTGGGGTCTACGTGGCATAATTAAAAACCCGTTGAGATGAGTGGTAACGTCACCCTTTGGTCTCAGTATGTTTATAATAAATATTTTATTTTTATTTTCTAAGGCTTAATTTGATCTAAAAGAATTGAATATATGGAAGGCAAAGCTTATAAATAACTTTTTTATAAAAAGATATTTATATTGATATATAAAAAATAATTTTTTTGTTAAAACTTTAGTTTGGTCGTTGGGATTCACATTTGAATCACTAAATTTATTTGTGATTAATCAAAATATTGAATAATAAAAAAATATTGCAAGTAAATTCACTAAAATTTATATTTGAATTTACTCGGTGTGTGTGTGTGTGTGTTTTGAAGCTAAGAATTAGAGCTTAATAAATTTGTCATTCTATAAAAAACAGGAATTAGAAAGGTAAAAGAAGAATGTGTACTTAGAAGAACCAGCGATTCTCAGATATGATTTTTGACAGATTGGTAGTCGCCGACGTTGCTGACAATGTAAAGTAGAAAGAAGCCATGAGGCTCAAGATGGACAGCGTCTCCTGTTGATATTATCTTTATGTGTATGCATATACGACGTATTCACACATAGACGCTATCCCTCCTGAGCTTCACAGATTATTTCCTACTATATCATATGATTTCCTTTTTACACCAAATCTCACATTTTCTTGCAAGTACTCTCTTATGAGTCTATATACACATTTTTATATACATATATATGTATAGACGTACATGTATATGCATATATTTGTATGGGGTATATATGGAGAATCTTGATGGTGGTCGGGAGAATAGCGAGGGGTAAGGTCATATTTATAAGGGGTGGGGTGGGGTGGTGGCATATGGGGTCGATTGGCTTGGCGATATGAATGTATCATGTGAATAAATTGTATGGTCAATTGAGTTTTAGACCAAACAGTCGTATGGTTTCTTTTGTGGGAGGCCGGACCTATATATGTTTTCCATTTGTTGAATTTTTTATATTTATATTTTGTTTTCTTATACCGTCAATTTAAAATATAATTTTTACATATCGTTGTTTAAATTTTTACAATAATAATTTTTTATTTCTTATTTTATGAATTAAAAGAGTATAAATGTAATAAGGGCAGCGTGGTCGGTATATCAAAATAAATATGTATTTTGTTAAGTTGGGGGTATGGGCTCTCACTCTTATTATTATTTTTCTGACACATTGACATCTAGTCAGTGGACACCCTTTGCATTAAAATTTCTTTTATACTTTATATAATAAGTTTATTTGGAAACCTGTTAGAAATTAAGTTCATATATCTTATCCTAATAAATAAGTAACTCAAAACCACATGTTATCACCACATTCATTTTGCAACATGTCATTTTCTCATAATTTTAAAAATTTTAAAAAAACTAATTGGTTTGAAACGTTTCTAACTCATTAATGATCGGTTTAATTATCATTCAATTTCAAAATTAATTGTTATCATTCAATTTCAAAATTAATTGTTTTTTAATATCATATTATTTTTTAATGTGTAGAATGATTTGGGAGACAATTGACGTCATAATATTTTAAAGAACGATTCCAATCATAATAGTGAATTTGATTTTAGTACCGGTGACATTCTCATAATCAATTATATTTATCAAAATACAAAGTCGTAATAGTAAAAATCAAAAGAAAGATGTCACGATACACAAACAAATTTTTATGTAAAATTATTGATGTTTAGATATTCTTAATTAATAATTTTTTGTATCATCCCGTGTAATACACGGGTTTTACAACTAATATATATATATATATATATATATATATATATATATATATATATATATATATATATATATATATATATATATATATATATATATATATATATATATATATATATATATATATATATATATATATATATATATATATATATATATATATATATATATATATGTTCACTAGGATCTTAGGAGGTAATTATCCATAATTTTTTTATAAGTATCTTAATCAAATCTGATTATTTTTGTTTGTTAAATACAAGCAAAGTAACAAAAATCGATTCTATAAACATGTTCATTATAAGAAATTAACAAAGAAAAAGAATATATGTAAAAAGATAAAAACTAAAAAGTTATAAAACCCTAAAAAACAAAAATTACATGATCTTTAGTAACCGACGGAGCCCTCTATCGCTCTCAAGCCGTCAACCGGTAATTTATTACCGATAGTACGCTGGTCTGTAGTCCATATATGTCATCTATTGCCCATCCTCGCCATTTGCTTCCTATCCCTGCTGCTTGCTGCATATATCTGCTACTGTTATCATCTGCCCGACCAGCAACTTGCCCTCTTCAGCGACCAACAAGTTAACAATCTTGAACCTTCTTCACCATCCCCATGTCCGGTTAATCTATATTCTCTCTTTCTTTTTCTTTGTAAAAAGAAACATTAAAATGAACAAGAATAAAGATTAGAAAGTAAAATAAAAAACAGTACAATAAAACATATAGACTTTAAGGCTTGTATCTCTCTCTATCTTCCTTGGTTGGCGTCGTTAACATGTAGGTCCTGTAGGAAGTTAAAAGCCAGAAAAGTTGAAATTTGAAAAGCCATTTACACATGATTTCACTCTCTTTCTTCTTTGATTGACTAAAAGTCTATTTACCAAATTACCCTTATATCAAATTACTCGCTACTATACTAATATTTACCAATAATGTTCTTGATCAGTATATGTATTGTCTAAAATATTTAATTTACAAGTAGATTTAGAATTTATATGAGTTTGTAATAATTATATTTTTATTGCAGTTGTAATGTTAAGGTTTTTTTATCTAAAAAAGCGAAACAAATCCATCATCTCATAACATGAAAAAACATATGGAAATGATGAGCAACCCCTCCTAAAGAATATATAAAAGTCGATTTAAATACGCTTTCTACGAATCCAGGAGAAAGACCAAGTATGAATATTTACCTATAAATCAGCACGATGAAATTAGAAGAGCCTACTTGAAAATGAGATCTTACCAATTGCGAGATCATTCTTTCCAACAAAAATAGAACATAGGTAGACTTCGTAGGTTTAATCCCTCTTTAGATGACATCGTGACCTGATTAAGAACAAATTTTAACGCGTTGATTTTGTCCCTCCATTTGAATTCGACACCTGTGAGTTTTAATCCTAGATTCTCCACTGAATACGTTTTATGACAAACGATTTACGATTTTGTGCAAACCAAGTACACTAAACAAAGTAACTATTTACTGGTTTTCCTTGGTTTATACTAATATCTACTTTAATATAAACTTGTTTGAGAGATTGTATGTTCTCACGTTTTTTTCAAGTCATGTTTTGATGATTTAACGTATTGTTTAGTGTGGTACATATATACTTAACCAACATTACTGCAAAATTGTTCATATGAGACCACACATATAACACTTTTAACCGATTGTTAGAAAAAAAACTATTTATTTATGTAGTATAGCTGGTTATCCATACATATAACACAATGTGTTATAAAATAATTAGAGTTCTGGTTGGGCGCGTTTTTAAAGACCATATGAGTCGGTTTGTTATATTAGTTGTTGCAGTAATGTTACTTTATGAAACTATTTACTGATGAAATCATCTTGTATCTAACACATTATATTGTAGTCACTATTAGAAAAAAAGATTTTTTTATAGAAGACAATATCTGTTGTAAATAGCCATATGTAACCAACAAATATCTCTCATTGAAAGCTCATTAATAAATAAAAGATGACATATATTTGTCCGTCATAAATTTACGATAGACATTTATGACACACAATTACAATATTAGATTTGTGTTCTTAACATAAAATTATACCTTAGGCTGGGGGGAGCAGTTCCTTCGCCGTTCTCATCGCTAAGGCTGGGAGCAGAAAGGCGAGAGCGAGGGCGAGGAGATTTGGTGTTGTTTGGCGAGGAGAGGTAGCTTGGCGAGGAGATATAGCTTGGGTGGTAAAGGCTGGGTGTTGCTTGGCGACCTCGCTGAGATCTCGACGAAGGAAGCTTGGCGAAAGCGAGGGCGAGGATATTTGGTGCAATTGGCAAGAAGATGGCGAAGCAGTTGGCGAGGGGGAGAGCGAGCTGCTCCCCCAGCCTTAGATTCAATGTATCTAAATAATTAACTCTAGAATCGGATTTGATGATAATCCTAAATGCTAGAACATTAAATGACATCAAATTCTTGAATTTATGACGTTAGTAAATTTTCTTTGAAGATTTAGCTTGGGAACACCATTAAGTTTTTAATTTTGATTCCAATTTCATATTTCATCTTCAAAATTAGATTATATTTGATCTTTTTTGTGCCTCTACTCATTTGAAATGAACTGATCGGAGGGAATTTGGGATCCTAGCTCTAATTTTTGACATTATGAGAAAATTGGTCCCTAAACATTTAAGTTTCTAACTTGTTTTGTAACTCACTCCCAGTTAACCAATAAGTCACAATATGTAACACCCAGTTTCTCATACAAAGCATACCCAAAAATTTTCAAACAATATCACATCAAAATGGGCATACATGTACTTAGACTACGAAAATAAGATGTTATCAACATATTTAATTATACAAAAGGTCCTTACAAGACGGTCCAGGAATTACAAATATAATCCAACACGACTAAAGGACATGCTCTAAGTTGTCATTCTCTCTTTATCACATGCCTTCCGCTATCACTGGTACAGATCACTGGACAGGCTCTAAGCTTATACAAATCTTAGTGAATAATCTCTAACACACTCCACATATCTTTCTCAATACACACTCTCGTCATTCACTATTGTTATTCTCATTAGCAAGTAAACATTTCCTCTTTATATCGGAAACCTGCAATCACATTAGATTACAAATACCAGCCAATTATTAGCAAACCTCAACTCAATAGTAAGTACCCCAACCGGTACTGCTCATTTACTTATTTATGAACACTCGCATGAACTCATTCTACACCCAACCATACTACATTTCAACAACCCTCATGGCTATACAATCTGACTCAAAACTTTATAAAGCAATTACTCTAGCATCTACTTTGTTTATACAATCAATATGTATATTTGACTCGACTATTGTTACTCGTATGTAACAATTTACTCCACCAGTAGTTACAACATATCATACATAAAAATATTACATATATTTCAACATACATTAAAGTATATCACTACTCAAGTACTAGAGAGTAGTCACCTGATATCGGCTTAGTATGTGGAATCCCCAAACCACGCGTACCGGGCGCCTATCCACTAGACTTGGCTATATCACAACAGCCCAATCAATACTCGATACCAATACATCTTAAAAGAAAAATCAATTCAATGTGAAAAGCACCTATACCAATAGATAGCAACAATATCTAGGTTACAGCTCTCGATTCCGCAAAACCTCACTCAATCGACCACAAAATGCAAGAATCAATACACTCCTAGCTAGGGTTTTGGATTAGTACTCTCTTTCATACACTAATCCATGAAACTTACTCCAACTCATGCTAGTTGCAGGTGGTTCATCAACACAACCCAGAACTAACTCAATCCAAGCAAAAAGACAATCAATTTGAAGCTAGAACGAGGGATATTACCTTTTAAGCGTGAGATAACAACTCCTAACTCCAATTCTCGAGTCCTAGGCTTCAATTTCAACTATGGAGTGTTTGGGGGGTGTTTTTCTAGGGTTTGTAGAGAAAAACCCATAATCAAAGTTTTACCAAATAAAGTAGAAAACCCAATAAAAAGTGGTCTCTGCAACATTAGCACCGCTAATGTTACCACTAGCGCCGCTAATTTCAGCTGCACGACCCGTGTGCTATGAAACGACCCATTTTAACCCTTTTCGACCCACGGATTGTTCCCAGTTCAAATCTCACACGACCCGTGTGGGTTTGGAAGTGCATCGGATCAATTTCTGAGGTCTTTTTACATGACCCGTGTGACTCAACACGACCCGTGTAACCTCTTTTTGGCATTTTCCAAGCTCAAACTCCTTCCATAAGGTTCTCTAACCACACTAACACATATAACCACCTAATTAATCTTAATCACACCAAGATTAGTACATAAAAAAGGACTCCAACCTCTTCTTACTCATCAAACAACTCAAAATTCAAAGGCAATCACAAAATATCGCTACACCCCTACTCTAAGTAACTCATAGCTAGAACCACACCAACTATAAGGTAACAACTGTACTTATCTTAATAAGCATCTCAAGAAGAAAATGGGTCTCACACAATACTTCTATATCAATCTTATGAAGTCAATATCTTAACATTTTGGGTCCAAAAGCTAGTCAAATAGGTTAAGCCAATGTTATATCTAAGTTTCCATATTTGACATGTTTAACCCCTCAATAATCAAATTTCTATTTAGCCTAATATGTCCTCCTAGTTAACATTCCTAGTGTCATATTATCTAATTCAATCTTAGATGATAAAAATCCTCACAAATTAAGTCACCAAGTTAATTAAATGAGCATATTCTAATGTCACTCCATAATTTCCTAACTTAGAGTTTTTAACTTCAATTTTCACATAATCAACTATAACTAACTTTTAGTTTATCTATTATATATTATTTAACTTGTAAAATTTTTAAATATCTTGTTTTATTTTTTTAATTATTTTAATTTAATTTTAATTATACATAATTTCAGTTAAAGATTAAAATTCGCAGCCTTAAATTTACGGGTGTTGCAACTGTCTATCTCTTAAGATGATTCCACCCTCATAGTCACATTGTAAGACTAAATGTGATAGGTTCTTAAACATAAATAATAATTTGATTTGTTAACCTGCTAAATTTATGGTATGGTGTAAATGATCATTGCTTACCATAAGATATGAAAAAAAAATATAACAAAATGAAAAAAAATCCAACAAAAACCCGTATTTAACAAAAATTTCAAATTTCAATAATTTTTTCAAGAAAAAAAATATTGTCTTTAAAAGAATTTAAAAAATATTATTATTGTAGTTAAATTAGAAAAACAAATGTAAAATTGGATAACTTTAGCACAAAAAATATAACATTATTATGATAACCTATTAAAACGAAAAAAAAAAATAACAATAAAGGGTTAGGATGGTCATGAAGCAATTATTTGTAAATAATCACCTTAATAGTATAAATAAATAAAGTATATATGATAAACCATAAAACGAAGAAAATATTATGGTTTTTATGTAGCTTTTACTTTTCATCTCATAATATATTATTATTTTTATTAAATAGGACACTTGTGATAATTTCACATAGATAAGAATATGAGTAGGAATAAAAGGTAAGACTCAATACAATTCCTCTAAATTTAATTCCATAAATGAATATGATATACGAAAATGAAAAAGGGTTTTTGACCTATATGGGTAACTATGTTTCCAAAGTGTACAAATTTAGTCACTTAAGTTTTTTTTTTTGTAAAATACATCACTTATGTTTTAAAAACCTGCTGATCGCATCCTTATGACCGGCTAACGTGGGTAACATAGAGTTTTTGACCTATATGGGTAACTATGTTTCCAAAGTGTATAAATTTAGTCACTTAAGTTTTTTTACATTTTAATTTCTATTTTTTCCTAATTGCCTTTTCATTTTTTCCTTTTATTTCCTTTTTTAAATAAACTATTTAAAGATTTTTTTTATTTTTATACCATTTTTATATATTTTACATTTTTTTAGTCTTTTCCTTTTTTTTTTTCGTTTTCATTTTCCTTTAAGTTTTTTTCCTTCTTTTAATACATTATTTGAAGATTTTTATTTTTATACAAATTTTATTATATTTTATCTTTTCAGTTTCTTTTTTATTTTTATTTTTCTTTTCCTTTTTCCTTTTTCTTTTAGTTTCTACTTTTTAATACATTATTTAAATATTTTTTATTTTATACCAATTTTATTGTATTTTACTTTTTTTTTTAGTTTTTTTCCTTTTTTTCTTTTTTGTTTTCATTTTTTTTAGTTTATTTTTCCTTCTTTTTAATACATTATTTAAAGATTTTTATTTATATACCCTTTTTATTATATTTTTTTTCTTTCTAATTAATTTAGATTTAAATTTATTTTTATATTATTATTAAATAAGAAAAGCTTCCACCATTACTACCACCATCGTCTGTTACCATTGTCTGCCACCTTCGCTGTCGTCTTCTTCCTCCCGCAACACCGTGAGTTCATCTTTATTTTGTTTTTCATATCAATAAAACTTATTAAACTTATGGAATACAATTTACAATACCTATTAAAAACTTTAGCGTGTTATATTTAATCCACGTCCTCGTTGCCTGTGCTAACCACGTTGCTGTCAGCAACATCAATAAATAAATAAGTCTGGTCAAAGTTTTTAATAAGTACTGCAAATTGTGTTCCACCAGTTTGACGAGTTTTAAATAATGTATTAACAAAATGAAAAAATAAAGTAAAAGAAAAAGAAAAAAGAATTAAAAAATATAAATTATAATAAAAAGGGTATAAAAATAAAAGATCTTTAAATATTGCATTAAAAAAAGAAAACAGAAACTAAAAGAAAAAGGAAAATGGAAAAGAAAAAAGAAACTAACAAAGTAAAATATAATAAAAATTGTATAAAAATAAAAAATTTTAAATAATGTATTAAAAGAATTAAAAATAAACTAAAAGAAAATCAAAAATGAAAAAAATAAAAAATGCAAAATAAAAAAAATTTAAAAATTTATTTTACAAAAAAAAAAAAAAAAAAAAAAAACTTAAGTGACTAAATTTGCACACTTTGGAAACATAGTTACCCATATAGGTCAAAAACCCCACGTTACCCACGTTAGCCGGTCATAAGGATGCGATCAGCAGGTTTTTAAAACATAAGTGATGTATTTTACAAAAAAAAAAACTTAAGTGACTAAATTTGTACACTTTAGAAACATAGTTACCCATATAGGTCAAAAACCCAAATGAAAAAATACGTTAGTTGTGTGTGATATGTAGAATCAATCATTACATCCATAAAAACGGTGAGTTGGAATTGTCAGGTCATACGTCTTTCATTTGGTGTGTTTAATGCATTAATAATTTGTACTCAGAGGTTGAGTACATGGACTGTCATCTAGCGGCTTGAATACCGCTGACTCGATATTAATTCCACCTTTTAAGTTTTCTACTTTAGTTTTCTAGACCTACCGTAATTTAATAGAAGCTGATGCTTACGATAAAAAAACTATTATGTAAGGATCAGTTCTTGTTTTAATAAAGAACAGAACGCCATCCAAGTATAATCTATACTTGTAGGTATGAGATGGTGTATTACTCTTGAATTTAGTCATATTTATTACTTCGTAAGAAATCTTATTAAAATGGTACTTTAGTTTTTTCAAGTGTGTCAGGGACCAAATCCACAAGAAATTTTTGATTTTGGACCTCCCATACAAATTGAAAACTTTCTGGACCTAATCCACAATTTTTGACAAATCACAGAGACTAATTTTACAGTTTACTCTTGTATTTAAGAAAGTACACTTTTACGAAGCAATTGTTAAAAGATATTGTTATATTACTACATGGTTCCACTTAAATACATTGATTTTTGTCAAATATGTTATCAAATGCAAATTGATTTTTGTTATTTTGATTCTTGTTAAGTCATTTGAGAACAAAGTTTAGTCACTAAGGCTATGTTTGACACGTCAGATCTGAGTATCTGACTTGTATACTAGCATTTTAAAATGCTACTACGAGTAACGTTTAAAACAGTGGCGGAACTTGAAAAAAATTGTCTCCGTTTGCACATGTAATATAATTTTTTTTACATTAAGCACCAAAATTTTTTGAGGGGCAACAACCCCCCACCCCCCCCCCCCACGCCAACTATGTTTCGCCCTTGGTTTAAAGTAATTTTTTTAAATATTCCAAATTTACCCTTCAATATACTACGTACTACACCTAATGATAAATCATTTATCTACAAATTTGATTTCCATTTTCCTCCAAATCTGACTACTAGGAGATAAGCACCAACTCCTTCCAAATCGCAAAGCATTCCCTCTATCATCGATTTCTATAAATTAGGTCGATTTTCTAGAACTAACATCATACATTCAGAAGAACAAAACAATTATTCAATATCTAGTCATGTGAACATTCGAGAGTCACATCACGCGATGCGAGAACTTCGTGATAATATTGCGAATATGATATGGGATAAAAGAATTTAAATTAAAAGCATAAAACTTTTATTTAGTATTTACTTTAATTTAATTTAATGTATTATGTTTTTTCTTATAATATTGGATTAATTTTGTGCATGTCTTTTTATGTCATTTTACGATTTCCAGCTAATTTTATCAGTTAGTTTTTACCAATGGTCATTTATTATCAGCCAACTCAACTAGTTTTTAGTTAATTGTTAGTTTTCTAGCTACCTGCTAATTTTTTCAACAAGCAGCTAATTTTTAGTTACTCTGCCAAACATAGCCTAAGTTTCTAATTTGTTGAAATTTTGACTATTTGATCAGTCAACCAGGGTTGCTTGCTGGCGTGACATGGAGACGTGTCAGATTTTGCTGACGTAATGCTGACATGACATGATGACTTGATAAAATGTCAAAATAAAAAAAATAAAATGTAGAGACTTAATTGCAAAAAAACACAGTGTCAAAATCAGAAAATAAAATAAAATATAGTGGTTAAATTGCAAAAAAAAAAAAAAGAAAGATACAAAATGATAAAATCCATTTTTATGAAAACTTAGCGTCTTTTGTAACTTGTACACCGTACATTAAATTTTGTAAATACTAAGAAAATTATTACTTTATGAATGTTTTACTAAAAAGGTATTTAGTATTGAAATAATTTGATTATTTTTAACCCTTTGTATATACTAAAATGTATTAAATTAATTGCAAAAAAACACAGTGTCAAAATATGGTATGCTTTATTTTCTCTCTATTGTATATTTGACCAAAGAGACATACAAACATATATTTGTACTCTTATAATAGTTACAAATTTTAATTGAATTACTTTACCATAAAACATCAACAAAGGTTATAAGTTTATAACATTGAGTATTTTATATATTAAAGTGTGTGTGAGTTAGCCGTCAAAAAATTAAAATTTACTAAAAAGATGCTTAAATACAGACAACAAACAACAATAACGTAATTTAGGTTAATTCTCATTTTAGGTAATTACTTTCGTCATTCAATATAAAATGACAAAATAGTTTTAGTTTTTTTGTGTGTATTAAGATTTTTTAAAGAAAATTCCATGAAAGCATGTTGTCCCGCCCCCAATTCATCAATTCGAAGTTTCTAAAAATTTCCCTTAAAGTCTGTATTTCATTAGAGCTCCCGTTTAGCCTTGAAGAAATCAAATGTGTCATTTGGAGTTGTGGTAGTGAGGAGGCTTCGGGTCCTGAAGGCTTCACTTTCAAGTTCTTAAAAACATATTGGGATTTACTAAAGTTGGAAATTATAAATTTTGTGAAACATTTTGAAAACACATGTGTAACAAATAGATATTGCAACTTATCATTCATCACCCTTGCTCCAAAAATAAATGTTCCATTACCTTCAACAATTACCAACCAATTAGCTTAATTAGAGTAATGTATAAGATCATTGCAAAAACTCTAGATTCAATATTAAAAGGTGTTATTAATAAGGTGATTAATGAAACAAAAATGCCATTTATCGAAGGGCGAAACATACTTGATAGACCAATGATTATTAATGAAGTTTGTACTTGGGCGAAGAAAGAAAGGAAGACTATGTATCAATTTAAAGTAGAGTTCGATAAAGTTTTCAACTCCATCAACTAGGGGTACTTGGAGTCGATTATTACCCAAATGGGATTCAGTGTAAAATGGAGAGCTTGGATTAAAGGATATTTAACATCCACCCGTGCCTTGGTTCGCCTACAAAAGAATATACAATTTCAAAAGGGGTTCGCCAAGGTGTCCATTATCCATGTTCCTCTTCATAATTTCAATGGAAGGTCTTAATATTGCACTACGAGAGGCGTGGGAAGAATATTTTACTCCACGACATTGCTATCCCTCATTCCTCTATATCGCTCTCCCATCTTTTTTATGTTGATGATTCCCTCTTTATAGGGGAATGGAATTTCGGATACCTAAAAAATTTGGCTAGAATTCTTCGATGCTTCCATATGGCTTTTGGTTTAAAAGTGAATTTTCACAATTCCAAGCTATTTGAAATTGGTGTGAAAGACAGAGTTGTATCTCAGAGTGCTAGAATATTGGGACGCGATGCAGGGACCCTTCCTGTTACGTATCTTGGAGTTTCAGTGGGGGAAAATATGAACTTAAAGAAGAACTGGAAGCCTATAATTGACAAATTCATATCTAAGCTTTCTTCCTGGAATGCAAACTCAATTTCATTTGGGAGTAAACTTACTTTAACCAAATCTATTCTCAGAAGCCTCCCACTTTATTACCTGACACTATTCAAAGCCCCTATGTATAATTGAGGTTCTTGAAAAAATACGGAGAAGATTCCTTTGGGGTGGACGTGAGGGAAAAAAAGGATACATTGGGTGGCCTGGGAAAATATTATCGCTTCAAAAGACGATGTTGGTCTTGGTTCTGGTTCTCTTAGGACCCTTAATTTAGCGTTGTTAGTAAAATGGATTTGGAGATTTAAATCTGAAAAAATGCTATATAGGGAAATACCATCAGTGGTATTCATAATCTTAGTAAAAAAAAGCTATCCCCAACTTAGCTAAGAAATCATTAGAAAGGGTATGGTGCAATATTGTTAAAGTTTGGTCAGAGATTAGTAAAATGGGGGGGGGGGGGTAATGGGACCTTTTTTTTTACCACCCACTCCCGCTCCACCCCACCCACCCTACCTCCACGCCAACCAAAAAAAATTAATTTTTAACCACCCACTCCCACACCACCTCACCCCATCCTACCCTACCCTACCTCCCACCCATCCAAAATTAATTTTTTTAACACCCACTCCCACTCCACCACGCCCCATCCTACCCTACCCTACCCCTCACCCACCACCAAATTTTTTTTAATATTTTTTTACATGTGAATAACTTAATTATATGTGAATAAAAATGTTTAATCACATGTGATTGAATACATTTAATAAGAAAAATTATTAAAAAAAATTCCATTTGAGCATATTCACATGCAAATAACAAGCTCTAATCACATGTTAATAGCATGGTCTAATTACAAGTGAGTAACAGGTTTTAATCATATGTGAATAAATTATTAAGAAATAAAAAATTCGTTATGTGCATATATACATGTGAATAACAGATTTTAATCACATGTGAATAGCTTAATAATATGTGATCAACAATGTTTAATCACATGTGATTAAATGCATATAATAAGAAAAATTATTTTAAAATTAATATTCCTTATATACATATTTACATATTAATAACATGTTTTAATCACATGTGATTGAATACATATAATAGCAAAAAATTAATAAGAATTCTATTTGAGCATATTCACATGCAAACAACAAGTTCTAATCACATATGAATAACATGGTCTAATTACATGTGAGTAACGTGTTTTAATCATATGTGAATAAATTATTAAGAAATAAAAAATTCGTGATGTGCATATTCACATATGAATAACAGGTTTTAATCGCATGTGAATAATAGTGTTTTATCACATGTGAATAGCTTAATCATATGTGATCAACAATGTTTAATCACATGTGATTAAATACATATAATAAGAAATTTTATTTAAAAATATAAAATTCGTTATGTACATATTTACATATGAATAACATGTTTTATTTATATGTGAATAGCTTAACCATATGTGAATAACTTTACCATATGCGAATAACAAGGTTTAATCACATGTGATTGAATACATATAATAAGAAAAATTATTAAAAAATAAAAAATTCGATATGTACATATTCACATGTGAATAACAGGTTCTAATCACATGCTAAGCAGTTAATGCAGTAAAAAATCAAATAGTGGTCAGTGTCGCTATTTGAAATTGCGATTATCGTGGCTGTATAGCGGTGATATAGCGTTTATTTTATTTTAATAAAAAAATTATTTTGCATAAATTTTATATTAGGTTACTAGAAATTAAACTATAAAATCACTACAAATTAAACTCCCAATAGGTTAACAAACTCAATCACAATAATTCACTTAGGAAATTTAACAAACATTTGGTGTGCATGAAAACAACCTCAAATGAGAACCTATGCTTAACCACTGGCAGGTATCCCAATTGAACGAACCTGATTACATAACCATTTTGACAAAATTGAAGCTGATTATATAACCAATTGAACAAATTGAACCTGATTTTCGAACTAGTATTTGATTTTCGATACCCTGTATCAATTAGACCTGCAACATGAAACTAAACTCTAGTCATGAAGCTAATTAGATACTTATCCAAACTGGAATCGTGAAATCGGGACAAACTGGAACTGTGATACATCAAACAGAAATTGGGACAAAGTCTAGTCGTGAAGCTTCAACACGAAATTAAATGGAAATCGAACCTAGCTACATTAAGTGAAAATCGGGACAAACTGGAATAGTGAAGCAGCAGCAACTGAAGCAATCGAACCTAAAATCAAGTAGACGAACAATCGAACCTGCAATTGAAGCAATCGAACCTGCAACTAAAGTAGTCGAACCTAAAATCCAACGAAATTGAAAGAAGAAATCGAACCAAGCAACTCCAATGAATCGATGTCTGCAATGCCGTTCCTAAATTGTTATCTGCAATCCCGTTTCTAGTTCATTCATTGTTGCAACCCTTTGATCAGATGGAGGGCGGGGACTTAAGGGGCGGATGAGGGGCGTTTTTAAAATTGTGTGGTCTAGATGTGTTCTCGTGTTCTCAATTCAATAATTGTTCTCATTTGAACCTCTCATGTATGTATGTATGTATGTATGTATGTATGTATGTATATGTATGTGTGTATATATATATATATATATATATATATATATATATATATATATATATATATATATATATATATATATATATATATATATATATTGTTTTACTAATTTTTGTGATTACTAATTTATATATATATATATGTTTTTTTTTTTTTACTTTTTTTAGGTTCGGGAGTTGGAGGAAAGACAAATTGAAATGGCCGCAAAACAAGCATAACGTGAAAGCTAAATAGCTGAAATGGTCGAATTCATGAAACGCCATGGTAATAACCCTCTTGACAATCTGCCTTATATGTCGAATGCTCTTTAGGCTTTTGTTGTAAACGTTTCTACTCTTTTAGATATTTAGATTTTGTTTGTGGTTTAGAAAATTGTTAAAAATTGTTTTTAATGTACAATGATTAAATTTATGTTTATTTTCTTGTCTGTGAAATTCAAACAAAATTTGCTCAATTGTATTAGTTTTTTTGCATTTTTGGTAGAAAATCTAAATTATTTCCATGTTTTATTATTTTTTTTTTAAATTGTACATTTCCTCTAAATGTCCTACGAAGTTACTTAGGTTGTGTTTGTTTTTTGTTAGAAGATCTGCAGGAGCTCTTATGTCTGCCGGCGGGCAGACTTTTTAACAAAAGTGAGTTTGTTTTTTTGAAGACTGAAGATGTAGAAACGTCTGCGCGTGGTCTTCTGCCAGAAGACTTGGAATATAGCTTCTCACTCTTGCAGACCTTCGCAGACCTAAGGGAAAAAAAAAAAAAGAACCCGTCTTTCTCCTTCCTCTCCCCCTCTTCTTCACATCGCTTATTCCCCTATCCCACTTCTTCACCGGCGATTCTTCCCGCTGTCGGTGTTGCTTCCCCGCCGTCGTCTTCGCTTCTTGTTGTTGTCTCTGCTTCCCCGCCGGCCCGTCTTCCTGAGCCGCTGCTGCTCTTGCAGCTGGTGGGTGATGCAGACGATTGTAATTCCTGCCATCGATGGTTCTTTTGTGTATGCTGTTGGAGATTTTACCGATAATTGAGATTTAATACAAAGCATGGCCGACGTTTGTATTCATGAAAAGAAGAGAGATCATTTATCATATAAGAGGAATAAAAGAGAGATATTATGATATTCGTTTTTATATTGAATATATGCTAATAAGAAATTGTCGTGTACTATATCTATTTGTTTTACAGCTGGATGTACAGTTAAAAGTATTGAATTTGGAAGGTACAACAGTCGTAGAATATGTTCACATTGTAATATTAAATTTGTTGTGGTACACTTGAAATTTGTTGTAATACATTTAAAATACATAAAAAGGAAAAACACGTTTAAAAATTAGTTTATTTAAATTTTAGTTAATTTGATCAATTTGCAGACTTTACAAAACAAACAGTCTTTTTCTTGCAGACTGCAGACATTTGGTCCACCTCTTCTTCTGCAGATGTGGTCCGCAGACCGCAGATGTTTTACCTCTTCAAAAACAAACAGCACCTTAGAAATAGTTTCCTAGGAAATTCCTCCGAAAACAGGTTCTTAAGAAATTCTTCAGAAACTCCTTTCCTAAGAAGTTTCTCGAAAAACTCAACAAAATCGGTGTGTAGGAAAAGGGTCGGGAGTGCCGACGGAAGAGTCTCCTCGGAATTTCCTCACCCCATGTTTCGTAGGAGGTATTTTCTATTTTTTTTGAACGGTGAAATTTTATAAAAAAACTATTAGCAAGAAGCTAGCAAAAAAAAAAAAAACTATCACATCACAATTAAAGAAGGGTTTAAATGTCATAAATTCCAATCTATATTCTTTCTAGACCGACTATCACACCAAAGGTACGATTGAGCAACAATATTATCAAAGATAACACTTTTTTTAGGAAGTGTTTCGCCAAAAATAATATCGTTTCAAAATCGCCAGATGTACCACCACGCCACAAAAAAGACTCCTTCCAGAATTTCTTTAGCCAACTTTTGTAATCTCAAATTTTGAAGCCAAGACCTCCAATTCGCTAAAGACCAAACGGTTGGTAAAGCCACATCCCACCATTTCCCAATTCGAGTAAAGACCTCTTGAGCAAGACTACACTCGAAAAATAGACGAGCCATCTCTTCAGCTTTAACTCCACAAACCGGACATAAGATAGATTCCAACTGTATGCCTCTATTTGGCATATTCCATCTCGTAGGTAAACCATTCAACATCATCTTCCAAGCGAAAACATTGATTTTTATAGGAATCATCTTGACCCACCTTGTAGGCACTCCCGGACCGCCATTGACCACGTCATCAATACACCATCTAGTGGAACTAACCAAAAAAGAACCATCCAGCATTTTCAGAAATATCATCTTCCTATGGATTTCCGATGAATATATTTCTAGGAAAAGCGTGCTTTGTATCTCAATTATGTGCGATAACAGCTCAACATTTAATCAAAATGTCTAAAAATCCAGTGCTTACATAGACATCAGGTTTCACTACATCAACTACTGTTCAAAAAAAAAAACATCTGATATGATCATTAAATCTCGTGTTTTTACAAGGAAGTCAGAAATCTTCATTGCTGATCTCTTCTGTTAATCACATGCATCAACATGGAGGTAGATCTAATGGTGGAGCTTCAATCGATTCTAGTTTTCCAGGTCCGTTCTCGACCAAAAAGCTCATAGCAAATCCCCAAGTGAGATGTGAATCTATGTGACAATGCATTAACCAAACACCTGTTATGAACCAGATGGTTTAAGTTAGATATATATAATGTAGATGGATTGTTTTTTATTATACGTAGTCCTGTATTGGTTTATAATCACTGTAATACCTGGATTATTAGCAACAAATCGAATTGCTGACCATCCACCAACAGGCACGTTAACTGTGTTTCGTTGTGGTGGATCTTCCAGGTTAAAGTTGACAGTGTCTGTTCCTGGATTAAAGTTGCCGAAACCCTGACCAACAATATAGAAATGGTGTCCGTGAAGATGAACAGGATGATCTTCAGTTGATACGATTGTAGTGTCTTGTAACACGATTTGTACTTGAGAACCAAATTTAAGTTTGTAGAGTTTGGTCCCAGAAACTGGCTGCCAAAGTGCACGAGGGACATTACCTGTGTAATCGAATGGCAATGGTGGAATAGGAGGGAAGTCCGTGGTGAACACATTTGGTATATTTTGGTAGTGAGCTTGTAATAATGATGTTGTTTGTGGTAAGACGAATGATACGTTGTTCATGCTAGCAGCAAACCTGGTGTTATTCGGGCCTTTACAAGTCGGTCCAGGGTTGCAGTTCACTAAACCTAATCCGATTGCGAAAAAAAGGTCTTCGGTTATAAAAGTCGGAACCTCCACCTTGGAAGGACTCTTTAGTTGGCTTGTGAACGCGATTACAGTGGCTGAGTCATTATAATCCGGTAATCTTGGTAAAATCGGTTTTAGTGGTGTTCCTATTTGGCCACTGCATGGAGCGTATTTGTACGCAAGAATGGCGGTGGTGGTGCTGCCGTCGAATGGTGCATTCTGCGCACTTTCGTATGCACGGGCTGCCATATAGTAGTATCCTGGAGCCTGATCTGCAACTAGAATAACGTCAGTTGTTTGTCCAGGGCCTAGCATTATGGTCGTGGTCGTGAATGGTTTTATGTAGAGCGCATCAACTCCCACAACGGTTAGTTTGTGATCCGCGATTGTGAAAAATAGCTGTTGATTGAGGGCCGAGTTGATCACCCTCAGTAGAATTCTATCGCCATTTTCCACATAAAATCTCATCGTATCTGTGCGTGTAGCAAACAGAGCACATGAGTTCAGATTATTGGCTCAAAAGATTGATCTTAATTACCTTTCCTCGAGCATCTGTAGAGGTCGCCAGGTTGTCCGTTGATGGTATATGCATTAGAAACGTTCGGAGCACCTCCAGAAAACGTCGCCTGGTTTAGGATGCTGATAATATCGCCATTCCACCATTGGCCTAAACGTCAAAAGCACAATTTTTAGCATTGTAGTCATAGACGTACACTGCGATCATTTTTCATGTAACAGCTATTCGTGTTCTAGTCTAGTTTTGATAGACTTACCAAGAAGAATGGGGATTTCTAGTTTAGGTACTGGGAAAGGATAAGAAGATCCGAACTTTGGATGGATAAGGAGAGCTCCATAGACAGTAGCTCTGAGCCATCTGCTATGAGCATGCCACCATAACGTTCCCTCCTGCTCTATTATGGTGAACTGATACGTGTAACTGGCTTCTGGCTGGATTGGACACTGAGTAATCCGGTCTGGACCATCTGCCCATGGCGTCCCAAGCTGAAGAATCCCATGCCTGATGGAAACGCCATTCCATTAGAGCAAGTAACAGTGCAAAACGTTCCTAAGCCATCTTAATTAACAACACTTTGGCTCACCAATGGATTGTCACATTATAACGAGCATTATTCAAAACTTTGATGACAAGCGTATCACCATCTGAAACCTCTAGAGTTGGGCCTGGGAACTGCCCATTAACTGTAATTACGTTCTTCGTTCTGCAAAGTCGCTTAACGGGAGTTTCTTGAACCTGTTTTTCCCACGAAATTCAGATAGAAAATGATAGCAACTAGCAAATTAAGATGTCAAAATTGAAGAAGAAGAAGAAGATTAATTACTTACGACAAAATCATGATACTGTATTGCGGCATCTGCAGTGGAAGATAGAACAGATAGGAAGCCGATGATAAAGGGTATGAATGATGCAGCCATTAATGGTTACTGAACATCTTGTAAGCCTTCATTATTCATCAACATAAAACCGTAACTTGCTCAACATGGTCTTACATAAAGAATTTGGTGCACCCACTGTCTCCCTCCTTTCAATAAAGAATACATTTTATTTTCGATGGTCCAATCCACCTAAACTAACTTTTTTACTTTGGATTTGAAAAACCCATGTATGATTTTGTATTTGTATACGTAAAGTAATTGAGATTATATTATAAATAACTCTTCAGATATTTCGACTGTCACAATTTCTATAAATTTATTTATTATTAACTGTGCATAAAGTTGACACTAGAAAAGGGAGGATCGTTGATGAAATAAATCGGTTTCCCAAAAATACACCTCCAGCACAGCATCGACGGTTTGTTGAAACGAATAGTTTCATAATACGGGGTGAAACAGGCCAGGTTGACCGGAAGCAATTTTTCCAAACTATTTAATATTTTATTAATTATTAGAATACACTTTGAACAACTATCATCGGAAAATTAATTTAGGAGGTTTGCATGTATTAAAAATAAATTTTGAACTATGGATTTAATTGTGGGAAATTTAATTTGGAAGGTCAATGTATGTATTAAAAATACATTTTGAACAACTACAAATTTATTTGGCCATTTTTTCTAAAAGCAGATGATTCAAGGAACCCTGATGACAATAATAGAACGACCTCTATCTCGACTTTGGAATGGAATAATGACCGACCAAACCACTAGTCATCCCAACCTCACGCACCAATTAGCTAGCCCCTGTCCGCCTTACTGGGCCTCGTTTAGAAGTCCAAAATGACATATAATCATTTGTTAATTGTTATGCCATATCAATGTTGTATAAACTTCTATATTTTATGAAGATTTATTTATTTACATTCTAAACGTAATTTTTATATTTAATTATATTAAAAAATTGAGAATAACTAAGAATGTAGGGATGATTAAAACAAAAAAAAAATCTTATTTTTTAATAGAATTAAAATAACAATTAATATTAATAATATCTAAATATTGACAATATCATTTTAATGATATAAATTATTTTCTATTTTTATGAAGGTAAAGGAGGTATAGTAAATATAAATCGATTAAGTTGAGTGTAGTGGGCGTATACTATAATCCAAAATCAAGACAATGGAGGAAAAGTAAATATAAATCGATTAAATTGAGTGTAGTGGGCCAATGATCAGATTAGATTTAGCAAGCGGTCCATGTTTTTGGACCTTTCTAAAGTCATGTAAGATAAAATTAAACTCCATTATGTGTCATTTTTCATAGGCCGCTTCATTTTGAAATGGTTCCGTCATAGTGGATAATGGATATGCTTTGATTGAAAAAATGAAAATCAATACCAATATTAATAATATCTGATGGGAAAAAAATATATGTATTATAAATCGACTAATTGTAACTAGTACAATAAGGAATAACGAATACTAAAATCTACCTTATGTATTTAGGAATCTAGGGTTTTAAAGTTATTATAAATTGTGCATTTTATTAGTGTACGTATTATTGTATTTAGTCCCATTGTTGTATGTATTTAGTTGGCTTGTTACCTAAGTTCATTTATTGTATTTCTCACATTAAATTATGTTTAAATGCCTATTGAAAGTTACAAAAATAGTATGATATTAGAGCTCCGATTCTCTCCATCCTTCCCTCTTTCTCGGATTGCCCTAGTCGCCAATGATTTTGCAACCAACCCCTCCTTACCATCTCTTCTTCTCTATTTCACTCTATCCCTCTTTCTTCCCTCTCTCGGTCTACTATGGCTAACATTAGCAACCCAACTGATAACAAGCCTTATGACATTACTAATAACAACGCTTATGTTCCATCGATCATTGATCTCAACGAGTTGAAATGCGATTCTTGGTGCATCTTGTTTGAAACATATTGTACTAGTTACAATGTAATTGGATTTATGGCACGATCATATAATCATTCATCAGGAGTTGAAATATGGTTCCTCCCCCTATCAGTCTTGATGAAAAAGAGTGGTACAAGTTAAACCCCCTCAATAAGATTTGGATTTATGGCACGATCATATAATCACTCATCACGATGATCATATTATGTAAACGTGACACGCCTAGGTCGTTATGCGGTCAAAAATAAGAAAAATACCTCACATACTCACTAGTATAGCGGTAGCAAGGGTCGATCCACGGGAGTTTGGTGGTCAAGATAGGACGATAGCTTACCAACTATAGTGTCACGCTACAGCCAGAGGGACTTTCCAAAAATCAACTAAAAACACAATTCCAAAAACTAAATCAAGCATGAACTAAATTAAACCAACCCAAATCCTAAACTAAGATTACTTACTGAAACAGAAACTAAGTTCAAAATCCAAAAGCAAATAAACACTCCAATCAAACCAAACAAGCATCCAAACACAATTAATACTAAAAAGTGCAATAAAACCATAAACCAAATGATTACTTCAATTAAAAACCAAAACAAGAGATCCAAGGTACTGAAATCCGAAAATAACAAACCTAGACTACTGCTACTGATCTGAACAATCCAGAAACAATAGACTAGAATCTAATCTAAACTAAAGAATATTAAACTAAAAGTGAAACATAAAAAATACCAAGAGTGTTGCTGAAATTCCGAATCCTTGAGTCAAAGAAGCCTTAACTCCACCTTAGGGGTCGTTCTTCGCCTTCTGATTTCGACCTAATGACCTCTACTTATACTTGAAAAATCTGTCGATCCGCGGCACGCAAGGCATTAGTCCGCGACGCGCGTATCACCTTATCCCTGTTTTTTCGCTATTTGAATCGTCTGACCTTTGACGTGGCGCGACGCGCATGCTTCCTTCCAACGGCGCGCGTATAAATTCGACTAAATTGGCTTTGATGCAAACTTCTTTCATTTTGTCCGCTTTTAGTCCCTGTTTTCAATATTTTCTTGCACACTAGCACTCGCACAAAAAGTGAGAAATACCACTACAACTATGATATAAATTCACCAAGAATAGGGCCTAACAACGACTAAAATACTTGATATTAATAGGCGTTGTCAAAACACCAATTATGTGTGGACTAGTCTTGAAGAACTATTTCGTGATAATAAACATTCTCGTGCCGTTGAACTTGAAAACAAACTTTGACCCACTGTTCTCAGTGACAGTCCATTACTCCATGTTGCCAAAATCTCAACCAACTTTGTAGATTTTTAGTGAACATTGAGACGTATGTTCCAGAGAAAACACTAGTCAAATACTTAATCAATGGTTTCTCTTCCAACTACACCCACATATCCACCGTAATTTGCCATCGTGTTCACCTTTTTACCTTTTTACAAGCAAGCTCCATGATATTACTTAAATAACAATTCCAATCTCCACTAAACTGTTAACTGGCTCACTATGATCAGGCTTCCTTCCCATGATTCTCTATGCCACTCACCAGCAACAACCATTCAATTATCGTTCTTCCTACACCAACAATTGACATGGTGTATCATAATGCTTGTGTTATGCCCTCGTGTCTACTTCTAAGACTAGACGGTGTGGTGCCTCCAAATCTTGTAGGCAAACATGCCACATACGTGCCATATAGGATTTTAGAAACGTTTCCAAAATGTGTTTCTTAACATTGGGTGCTGTTAGAATTGTTTTTGTGTTTAATAGAGAGAGAGAGAGAGATGGAGGGAGAAATAGAGAGAGAGAGAGAGAGAGAGAGAGAGGGAGAAATAAAGTGGAGATAGAGGAGAGATAATCGGCAAAGGTTTGTTTCCCAAATTCGTTTCCTACATGGGGTGGTTTTTGCCGCCGGCAAACATGCCTAGGTAGGATACCGCCGGCAAATTTGTTTCCCATACCGTTCAGCCTAATAACCAATAGCAACACAGCCTAGAGGGTTGAAATAGGTTTGTTTTATCAAGTTCAGGCTTGAGTTTTGCAATTTCTTTAAAGCTACAAATTTATTAAAAGTTTATAACACTGAGCAACGTATTGAGCCATTATATTAATTTTCTTCTTTAGGAACAAATTACACACTAAGTACGCTTTTAACCGATCGATTAGATACTGATCGACCTCATGATATCTATCGGAAGTGTTACATATTTTTTTTAAAATTGCAAACTGAAAGGAAAATCAATAACATAAATACTCGGATGGCACCAAACCACGCACTGCTGTCTACGTGATGTTAGCATTGAGGAAGATCGGAAGGAGGAGGCAGTAATGTTTCAGATTCGCCGATTCCATTTTCAACAATGAAAGCCATTGCAAAACCCCAAGCAAGATGAGTATCGATATGACAATGCATAAACCAAACTCCTGTTAAATAATCCTGGTGTTAATTTCATCTTTTTAATTTGAAAATCATGATCAAGAAGAGAAACAATATGTATATTAAAAGAAACATTCATATATTCATCTTTCATCTGTGTACCTGGATTATCTGCTACAAATCTGATGGCAGCCCATCCTCCAACAGGGACGTCGATTGTATTCCGTTGTGGTGGATCAACAAGATTAAAGTTGGCAGTATCTCTTGAAGGATTGAAGTTACCAAAACCCTGACCAACAATGTAGAAATGGTATCCATGGAGATGAACAGGATGATCCTCCGTTGAGAAGATCGAAGTATCTTGTAGCACAATCTGCACACTAGAGCCGAATTTAAGCTTGTAAAGCCTTGTTCCCTTAACCGGCTGCCACAGCCCACGAGGGACGTTGCCAGTGTAATTGAACTGCACAGGTGGAACAGGCGGAAAATTTGGCGTGTAGATATTCGGAATCTTTTGCGTGTAGGCTTGGAGTAAAGACGCCCGTTTTGGAAATACAAACGATACATTATTCATGCTAGCTCCAAAACGTGTGTTATTAGGCCCTTGACATCTTGGTCCAGGGGTACAATTAAAGAACCCTAACCCGACTGCCATGAATAGATTGTCGTCTATTTTAGTTGGGACATATGCTTTACCAGGACTCTTTATTTGGTTTGAGAAGGCAGTGACCGTGTTAGTATCGTTGTAGGCTGGCAATTGTGGTAAAATAGGCTGTGAAGTTGAAGATTTATACTCTAAGATGGCTGTGGCGGTGGTATTGTCAAACGGAGCGTTTCTTGCACTTGCATAGGCACGTGCAGCCATGTAGTAGCGCCCAGGCTGCTGATCCGCGGTCAAAAGGACGTCAGTGGTTTGACCAGGCCCGACCATGATCACATTTGTTGTAAACTGCTTGGTGTAAATAGCATCAGTTGCGACTACTGTTAGTTTGTGGTTAGCGACGCTGAAGAAGAGTTGTTGATTGAGTGCAGCATTGATAACCCTTAGAAGAACTGTGTCACCTTTGTTCACTGTAAGTTTTGTAGTGCCTGCGTAATAAAATCACAAAAATCATGAATTATAGTGTTTTTTCCTTATGGATAGCTTTATTGTTTGTTCATATTGGTAGATAATTACCTTGGTTTGAGCATCTGAAAAGATCGCCAGGTTGTCCATTAATGGTGAGAGCATCAGAAACATTCGGAGCTGCGCCAGTGAACAATGCTTGTCGTAGGACACTGATGACCTTTCTGTCCCACCATTCGCCTGTTTTACCGTCAAAGATGAAGTGGTAATTAAGTGGTCTAAAATTGCAAAAAATGATCGAGCAAATGCCTTCAAATTTACGTACCTAGAACAACAGGAAACTCGACTTTGGGCGCTGGGAAGGGGTATGAAGAACCCAACTTAGGACGGATAACAAGTGCACCATAGACCGTAGCTCGTAGCCACCTGCTATGAGCATGCCACCACAATGTTCCCTCCTGGTCAGTTATGGTGAACCTGTATGTGTAGCTTCCTCCTGGTCGGATTGGGCACTGGGTCACATATTCAGGTCCATCTGCCCATGGGTTTCTCATTTGGCGTAGTCCATGCCTGTAAAAACACAACAAACCATCACGATTGCTAAAAGAATAAATCCTACAAGCGTAAATGATGAAACGGTAAATACCAATGGATCGTGACGTTGTAAGGAGCTGCATTCATGACTTTGATAACTAGACTATCCCCATTCCGTACTTCTAGAGTTGGTCCAGGAAACTGTCCGTTGACCGTCACTACTCTATGGTTTCTGCATAGCCTCCTTACTGCGAGTTCTTGAACCTGTTAAACCAAAATAATGCTCAGCCACCTCAAAAACCCCGATAATTGAAAACAATTAAACATAGACCATATCACAATACGACGTACTTTAAACTCGTGGTGGTGTGTTTCTGCATATGTTGTAAAAGCAAGGGAAAGCAGAAGGCTCAAAAAGAGAGTCCCAATGATGGACGGCATTGGCGTTGTGTTAAGCTTCGTTTCTTCTTCTCGAGTAATGCTGACCAAAAAGAAGGTGAAGGTTTGTTGTGTGTTTATATCAGAGTATGGTCGGGTATATATATAGGAAGTGTGGAGTTAGGTTATGAGTCAATAGTGAAGTTGGAATCCAGGAAACATAAACCAACTACAAAGATGACTTTGGTGCAACTAATTGGTTTCATTTTTCATGTGATGTATTTGGAGACTTCTGTTTGCACTGATAATGAAAGTTGGAGTGCGTGAGTTAGGTTAACGTTTTTTAAGGAGTTTCTAGGATTTTTTTTTTTTTAATTTTGCATGTATATGTATTTTTTTATTAATTATAAAAAAAAAACTACTTTTCTATATTTATTCTCCAAGTACAATTCTTCTATTGTATTTTATATATATCAGATAATTAAATCGTTGATGCTTCAGTTGGAACCAAAGCGTTAGAAAGCTACTTGACGCAATTTGTTACTCAAAAATGTTGCGTGAATTTTGTTACATGTTATCATAGGAAGTTATGAATAAATAATATATTGTTTTAAATGCTAAAATTCAAAATTATCAACTAGCATCTTATGAGTAAAATGAGTTTTACTTTGAAATGTTGTGGTCTTCATTGCGCCATGTTTCATCGTGAATTAAATTATTTTTAATCACAATAATAGTAGATTATTATACATTAAACTTGATTTTTTTATTGCATATGAAGAAAAAAATTAGTCAATTGGCTTCTATTTCACGAATATGTCATTTTCAAGATAGGATTTTAGAAACTATTGCTAAAACAAGAAAAAGACAGGAAAGCAACTAGAAAAACATCTACTAAACTACAAAACAAGCAACATAAGTTTTAGTAACGATAATATTCGAGACTTACGTCATCAGATGGAAGAAATTTAAGTAATATTACAAATATGATATGAAATAAAAAAATTATGTAAACATAAATAATCAGATAATTGTTATTTAATATTTATTTTATTTAATAAAATATATTACATATTATCTTATAATATTTTTATAATACTTAATTATTATTTTACATGTCATTTTATGCCATTTTATATTTTTAGCTAGTTTATCAGTTCGTTTTTATCAAATGTAATTTTTTATTAGCTAACTTTACAGCTATCAGTTAGGTTTTTAACTAGCATCTATTTTTCAACTAGTTTGTCAAATATAGTATTAATAACTTGTTTTATGCAAGAACGTTTTTTCCTTATTTATACAATAACATGTTCTTTTATACAAAATGTGCAACGACATTTTAAATTACAACCGAAAAATGAAATGCGTACTCAATACCTACATTTTGTAAAAGTAAATTACACAAATGGTCTTTATAGTTTAAGGTAGTCTATGAGTTTGATCTCTAACTCTTGCTTAACTCAGATGATCCTTAATTGGATCCATCTCACACCCGTCCACTTCACGGATTTACGTCTCTTTACCCCTTCCCCTACAAAACCATCAGATACCAGCTCCTATCCTCCACCACCATCATCCAACACCTAATGCTGCCGCCAGCCCCTATGACGATCTTCGATCAAAATCTACCATATCCAACAACCTTCGTCCAAGCTGACATCATTTGGAAGCATTTTGACAACGCTATCGTTACACGCGTCAAAAACAATTTATAACCCACTTTTACTACGTAGATAGGGCAAGCGGGGTCGAGTCCAAGGATTTAGTGGTTAACTTTTAACGAGTTGTAAAGTAAATATTGACTGTGATGGTAAAAATATTGAAATTATAACTTGAGAATATAAAGAAAGAGTTACTTCCGGTTTAGTTATCAACAATTAGTTTCACATGTTTTACTATAACGATTCCGATATAATTACCTTAACATAATTATAGTTTACTAACAATCACTATTACATGGGTAAATACATAACATGTTGAATCAATTATTTGTCTTTGTCTAACAATTGAGTAGATTAGGTACAAATAATGGTTTGGCAATATTATGTTTAATCTAGATGATAGTAACGTTACAACTTATTAACATATTATTTGGGCACAAAGTATATTAACCGATTATCCGTCTTAGCTCGTTATTTGGGTGAGATAGGCACGAATAATATGTTGATAATACTATGTCTTGAAAATATGATAGCAAGTAGAAGTAGACACAAATGATTCACTAGTTGTATTCAAAGATATGAGAGTTTAATAGTTACAATAGTAAAACATTTGTTCGGAATCAAAGTAAAAACATGTTACACTAAAGGTATGATAACATTACCGGAAGTAATCTGAAGAGATTAGCCTTCCATTCGAGTGATGATCGTGAAGATGGTCTTGGTGTTCCTTGGCATGTAACTTGGAGCGTTTATCCTTCGAATTATCTTGAATTACTACTAGAATTACCACCGAAAGGGATAATCTATTGGTTCTAAACAACTAACTAAGAGATATTTCGACTATTACAACTGATAGAGAGTGAATTGGTAACTTGGTGTCTAAAGGATGTAAATTGGTGTAAAAGGGTATCTAAAACCGTGCATAGAAGGCCTCTATTTATACTTGCTGAATACAGTGCTCGCGTCGCGACCAGGGGGTCCGTCGCGTCGCGAGGGTGCGGCCTGGTGCTGCTTTTGTCGGCCACTGGTCTGGCTAGTGTGTTGTGTTGGTAGTCTCGCGACCAAGAAGTTGGTGGTGTCGCGTCCAAGGTCTTCGCGTCGCGACCCATGCATCCGTCGCGGCGCGAGTGCTGTAGGTTTTGGGTCTTCTGTCTTGCTTCTCTTCACGTCGCGACATAGGGTCTGTCAAGTCGCGATTGCTGTAATTTTTATGTGTTTTTGGTGTTTTTGCTCTTAAGTTTGGAGCATCGCTTCCTCGGGTTTGGTTGTCTTATCAGAGTTTCTTGGGTCTTGTTCCTGAAATAAAGCCATAAATGTTAACACACAAATCCCTCGTGTTTTCCTCACACCAGCAGCTCCGGAGAACTCTGTTCAAGTTAAACATGAATTGTAATTCATGTTTAGCCACCTGTTAATATAAGCCTGTTTTGATGTTGAGCTTATCAGGATTTCCTACGGTAAATACCATAGTTCTGGCAGATTTGCATCTGCAACACAGCAGTGGGCCGTGATGTGCAGTGTAAGAAAAATGAGTAATTCTCTCGTTTAGCTTGCAATTTCTGTGAGGATGTCTGGGGACTAAAAACAAATTAATCATAATTCTATTGAGAGAAATAATGATATCTTAATAGGCTTTCCCCGTGATTTGTGAGATGTTTTCTATGCGAAAACAAATGGCTGGCTTTGGCTAGTAGTGACCCGACAGTAGATCTATTATCACCGCCAGACTGTTGGGAGTCTGTGGTGTGCATCAGGAGCTGCCGTTGGAATGTGAGTTTTTGCCTATTTATTGTGAAAACATGCATTCTTAATTGAAATGTTGACTGTTTGGTTAACAGACGAGGTAGGTTAGACGGGTCTGTCTGAACCATATCTGTTATAAATAAGCAGTTTGCATGTTTTAAGGCAGTTATTTGAGATTCTTCATGTTGCACAAAAATACAGTTTTTGTGTGCCTATGAGCGTTTTAATGCGATAAAATAGTCTTTTAATGATAGTGTTTTATTGTAAAAATAAAACACTATCAAAGCCAAATATGTATTACGATCTACATGTCACAAACGACGATTTTAGGTCTGATAGATCTTTGTGGCAATCTCTGTGACGATCTTTGTGATGATCTCTATGACGAATCTTTACCCCTTCCTCTCTCTCTCTCTCTCTCTCTCTCTCTCTCTATATATATATATATATATATATATATATATATATATATATATATATATATATATATATATATATATATATATATATATATATATATATATATATATATATATATATATATATATATATATATATATATATATATATATATATATATATATATATATATATATATATATATATATATATATATATATATATATAACTCAAACCTCTGTGGTAATATCTATGACAATCTCTGATCACATAGTCGCATGCCTACAAGAATATAATCCTCCAATGAAATTGGTTTTAAGCAACAAACCATACATGCTATATGAGAGGCAAGTACTCCATGCACAAACAGCAACTATGGGTTTGGCAGTTCCTACTGAAACTTATATTAGAAGTTTGATTTATCTCTTATTGCGTTGATTTCTTGGTTTTGAAAAAGAACCAAGAAAAATAGGATTTCGAATAGGATTTGGGTTTAGCAGGGAGAGAGGGTGATGGAGAAAAGGTGGTGGCCTTTCAGGGGACTTTAACGAACATTGAGGTTCCAACGAGAGAAATTAGATGTTCGAAGATCATTGACAGTATGCCGAGAGATTTTTGGACTCTGGCGAACATTAGGTAACGTGATAAGAGAGGCATGTGAGAGATGTAATGGAGATGAAATAGACATGATCAAGTATAGGGTAAAGGTGTGGTGTGGTTAGGTCCTTTAACACTACAAGAAAAATGGCCTTCTATGACTAGCATGTTAGAGACTGAATAATCAGTCTTAAATAACATTTATCTAGAACTGATGAATCAGTCTTAGATAATATTTGAGACTAATATTAATATGTGAATTATTAGGGACTGGCCAAACGTATTTGAGACTGATTTTCAGCCCCCGACACATTTGTGCCAATTCACGTTTGGAGGGAAACATATTAGGGACTGAATTTCAGTCTTTGATAGATTATCGCCAAGTTTGACTTTGAAGGGAAACTTATTAGAGACTGAAATTTAGTTACGGAAAGTCTTGTATCTGTTTTTATTTTGTAAAAAAACTTATTAAGGACTGAATTTCAGTCTCTGATGGAATGCACCAATTTTGATTTTGAGGGAAACGTGTCAAGGACTAAATTTTAGTATTTGAGACTGATTATTTTGTCATTAATACTATATAATAAAAACTGATGAATCAGTCACGAATACTATTTAGAAGGAAAAAAATTAGGGACAGAATTTCAGTTTAGGATAAACTAGTATCAATTTTGATTTTAGAGGGAAACTTATTAGTGACTGAATTTCAGTCCTGATAGGTTTCTGTAAATTTTTATTTTTTCAGAAACTTATCAGGGACCGAGTTTCAGTCTCCAATAGAATTGAATCAATTTTTCATTTAAAGGGAAAAAAAGGAAAATAATGTTTAAAGTGGTACAACCGTAAAAGCCATATGGAGAGTCTGAACAACACGTGTCGTTTATAAATCTTATCTCCTGTGATGGGGCTACTTTGTTATATTTTATTTGAGGTAAGGGTGTATTATATAAATTTGTCATGTCATCCTTTGAGGACAGACTGTTTCTGAAAAAAAAAAAGGTAAACAGGGGCCACAACCGTAAAATTAACAAATATAAGGGATAGATAATGAATAAGTAATTGATAATATATTGAAAAGAAAACTTATCACGGAATGAAATCCACATTCCTCAAATACAGGCAAAAAAAATCCATCTCAATTCCTAAAATCATGGTACATTCCCGCTTCGATACCTCATACTCCCGCTCGATCCCTCTATCTAATCGGCATCTATCGACTACTCCTTACGCTCCCCTGAATCCCTTCCATCGTACTCATCATCGGGTCCTCCCAATTGTTCAGCGTATTCAACCCTAGTCGGCGCACTCTCTTCTTCAATCGATTGGGAAAACAGGTAAGTCTCCCTTTTGTGTTATCAATAATGTGTGAATAAATTTCCGAATCTTATAATTTCTTGTGCGTGATTGCTGCAATAAACTTCATGTTCAATCAACTATAATGACTTCTGGCTTCTCGTATATTTTCGAATCTTATAATTTCTTGTGCGTGATTGTCTCTTTTATGGTACATTCTGTCACTAATTAAAGAATAAAAATTTTTAAAAAGAAAAAGTTAAACTACAAAGCTATTACAGCGAATGTTTCTGAATCGTGCATTGTAACAAACCTTCATGACTGGACTGGACCCTGTTTTTATTTCATTTGTGGTCTTCTTCCTCATAAATGTTGTATGTTATAATAAACATTAAAATGAAAGTAAGTTGCTATTGTTATATCACATTTACTCTAGAATATACAAATAAATGAAAGTTGGATGCAATAACAATAAATGGAAGTTTGTCCATACTCTTGACCACTTTCCATGCTTCAGAAACACGGTTTTGTTGAACATAACCAGCAATTACAACAGTTATTGCCACGCTAACTCAACACCTTTTTCCAACATCATGTTATAAATATCAAACGCTTTTTCAAACTCACTAATTCTAAATAGATGTTTCATCATTTCTGTACAAGTATAGACTGATAGTGTTTGTCCACAATCTTTTAACAAATGAAGTGCCTTAGAGACATCGTTTCTTCTCAAGTACCCATTGATGACAATCCCATAAATCTATTTGTCAACAACATTTTTTCATTTCAATATATTAAACAGAAAAATACAACCTGCACATTACAGGAAAAAAGCTAGGCAAGGGCAAAATGGTAATCAAACAGAAAAATACAACCTGCACATTACAGGAAAAAAATGGAGAGGATATCCACCCACCAAACTTACAATTTCCACCGTTACCCCTACATTTATTCTATAAAACAAATCATTGAATTAATTTGTTCAGTCCCTTTACTTTGTTTTAGTGTTTAATAGTCTGAATAGGATTTAAGAAGACATAATTTTTCATTATAAATTTGATTTTACTACAAAATAAACAAAAAAGTACAAAGATCTTCTGCCCATGGTCGTATGATTCTATTATGCTCTACATTCTACATGATTCTTTTAGTCAAAATAGAAGCAACATTCTAATAAGAAATGCTCCTTTTATTGTGAAAGTTATTTTCTCTATCGTTTCTCTATTGGCTGCCTAAATTGTTTCTTCATTTTTTTCTTCTTTCTGGTTCTTTTAATTTCAACAACTTCTCATTAGGATATGATGGACAAGAGTTGGACTAAAATTAGGAATAAGATCGATCCGAAGTTCATGAATGGGGCAATAGCTTTTGCAGAGATGGCTAAAGGATATGTAGATGTCGAAGGTCGTACACACTGTCCGTGTAATAACTGTCTGAATGTAAGAAAGCATGCACCTGATGTTGTTTGTAATCATATCATACATCATGGATTTCAACAGTCTTATGAAAAATGGATATTTCACGGGGAAAGTCGTAGGGCATACGAAACAAATGACGAGCTTGATGAAATTGACAATGAATCAAATGAAGGTGTTGATGCGTTACTTGGTGATGCGTTTCATGTTGGTGCTGAAACCGAAGGAGTAGATGGCAACGACGAGGTCGACTCTTCTAATCGATCTAATAATCCAAATGTGGACAAGTTATTTGCTGATATGGCGAAACCTTTATTCCCGGGATGCGACACTTTCTCAGTACTAGGCTTTATATTACGATTGATGCACGTAAAGGTAACATGTAAAATGACAAATGTGTCTATGGATATGATACTACAGTTGTTGAGTGAGGCATTCAAGGACACAACGATACCTAAAACCCACTATGAGGCGAAAAAGTATTTGAATACTCTTGGACTTGGATACGAATCAATCCATGCTTGCAAGAACAATTGTGCATTGTTTTGGAAGGAAAATTTGGAACTACAATCATGTCCCGTTTGTGGCGCTAGTCGTTGGGTAGACGATAAAACGAAGCAGAAGAAGATACCAACAAAAGTCTTGCGTTACTTTCCCATTACAAGTAGACTTAAGCGGTTATATGCCTCTAGGTATACTGCCAAGGATATGCAGTGGCATGCTCGCAACAAATCTAAAGAAGATGGAGTTCTTAGGCATCCAGCTGACGGAAAATCATGGAAGCACTTCGATACAATCTATCCCGATTTCGCAAAAGAACCTAGAAATGTACGCCTAGGGCTTGCGAGTGATGGTTTTAACCCTTTTGGGACGATGAGTACGTCGCATAGTATGTGGCCTGTTGTGCTTATACCGTACAATATGCCTCCATGGAAGTCTATGCTTGACGCTTCGTTTATGATGGCTTTGTTGATTCCAGGAAAAGATACTCCCGGAAAGGATATTGATGTATATTTACGTCCACTGGTAGATGAGTTGAAACTTTTATGGGAGAAGGGTGTTGAAACATATGATTCTGCCTCTGGACATACATTCAACATGCGTGCAGCACTTATGTGGACAATAAATGATTTTCCTGCGTATGGTTACTTGTCTGGATGGAGCACGAGTGGGTACCTGGCATGCCCAATATGCAATGAAGATGCATCTAGTATACGCATACGAAATAAAATAGCATATGTAGGTCATAGGCGATATCTTCCCCACGATCACCGTTGGAGGAATGCACGAGATTTTAATGGGAAAAAAGAGGTCAGGGCTGCACCAAAACATTTCAGCGGAGAAGATTGCTTGCGACAACTAGAAAATGTCCCTCAACGTCCATATGGAAAAACCCAGTCTCACATCGGCCAAAAACGTAACAGGAGCGCAGAGTTAAATTGGTCTAAAAAAAGCATATTTTTTGAACTACCATACTGGTCTAAGTTGTTAATGCGTCATAACATTGATGTCATGCATGTTGAAAAAAATGTGTGTGACAACTTCCTGGGAACTTTATTAAACATACAAAGTAAGACAAAAGACACTGAATTTGCTCGGTTGGATCTGCAAGATATGAAAATACGCAAGTATCTTCACTTGGTGAAGAAAAATGATCGTTGGATTAAACCGCCTGCTCCTTATGTTTTAACTCGGGAAGAGAGAAAACAATTTTGCAGTTTAGTTAAGTCTGTGCGTTTTCCTGATGGATATGCGGGACACTTGGATAAAAATGTTATCCCAGATCAAGGTAAGATATATGCACTTAAATCACATGATTGTCATGTCATACTGCAGCGTGTACTCCCTATTGCTATTCGTGGACTTTTGGATAAGCCAATACGTGATACGTTGGTAGAGTTCTCTCGGTTTTTCAAGATTCTAACTTCAGTCACATTACATGTGAGAGAGTTGGAAACTCTGCAAGAAGAGATAGTTAAGATTCTTTGCAAGCTTGAACGCATATTTCCTCCCTCGTTTTTTACAGTCATGATGCACTTGTGCGTTCATCTACCCCAAGAAGCTATTTTAGGAGGACCTGTACAATCAAGGTGGATGTATCCTGTCGAAAGATATCTTAGCCATCTAAAGAAATATGTTAGAAATAAAGCAAGACCCGAAGGTTCAATTGCAGAAGCTTATGTAGTTGAAGAAGCTCTTACATTTTGTTCACACTATTTACGGGGTGTTGACTCGAGATTAGATAAGCGTGGTAGAAATGATGATGAAATTGTCAATCATGTTCGAGACTATAAATTGGATATTTTCAGATTGAATGGTCGAGGCATTGGGAAGCGAGAAACCATCAGACTTTCAAATATTTTAATGAAGAAAGCTCTGTGGTTTATCTTAAGTAATTGTTCAGAAGTAAAGTTGTACCTAGAGTAAGTATCTTTTACCTTACATAATAAATTCATTTTTTATAACTCAATGTATTTAAGGCTTATTTACACTTGACAGTGAGCACTTACAGCTCTTGAAAATGCGACATCAAGAATCGTTAAATTTTAGCGAATTACAAGAATCTTCATTTCCAACTTGGTTTTCATCACGGGTAATGTTACTATGAAATACTTTATATCATTTATCAAGCCAAAGAAATCCACCCACTCTTACTTTTTTCGAAATGGTAAACAGATAGGAACAATGTATGAGCAAAATCCATCGGCAATTGACGAAGAGTTGTATGCACTATCTCGTGGCCCAGATAATCGAGTTACATCACATGGTGGATACATAGTAAATGGAGTTAAATTCCTTGTTAATTCACGTGACGACCATAGGAAGACTCAAAATTGTGGAGTTACAGCTCTAGGCATTCACGATAATGTTGAAGAAGATTATTATGGATATGTTGATGAAGTCCTTGAATTTTCGTTCATAAAAGGATATCGGGTTATTTTGTTTAAATGCATTTGGTTTGATACCAATCGTAAAAGGAAGCACGTGATGTTTGAGCCGCATTTCATATCTGTAGATACAACCAAAAAAGCTTATAAAGAAGACCCTTTTATCTTCGCAAATCAAGCAAAACAAGTTTTCTATATAGATGATCCCATACGTGGCTTGGGCTGGAAAATCATAGAAAGAAGCATGCATAGACATTTATGGGATATCCCGGACGATGAGGATGCCGAAGATTTGTTTGAACATGTAGGAACACCATCACACACAAACCCATTTCAAGCATCCGAGTGTGATAATTTTGAGTTTCATCGAGAAGACGGCGAAGAAGAGTTTGTGGAAATGCCTGATGTTGAAGCTTTTGAAGATGATTTAGATGAATTTATCGTTGACGATACCATCTCGAACGAAAATAATGAGGAATTACCTGATGAAATACCCGAAGATTTAGATGATAGCAATGAAACAAATTTGGCCTTATATGATGAGTCAGACGATGAATATGAATATGAATGAGTGTTCACTTTTGCTAATTTGTTGGTTTCTTTTGTTAAATATTTAGAACTTTTTGATGATGGATATTAATAAGTGGACTGTTTTTCCACTTTTTTGGTTTGTTTTCTTAGCTTTTTATAACTTCCTTATGATGAATATGAATAAATGTATTTTTGGCTAACTCATGTACAAATGACATCCTTTGTAGATAAAATGTGGATATTTCTAGTAATGATGACGATTGTTAACCTCGGAGGTAGTAAGCGTGTTAGAAAACAATATCAACAGAATCCAGTTGTTTCAACCAATGACGATAGTGGAAGTGAATTGGATCCAAAATTGTGTATGCTTCGTCGACGTAAACGTGTTTTGGCATCCGTTGAAGCAACAGGTAAAACCTTACATGCTTATGACAGTTACATTTAATTAGCTTTCAATGATTAATAATAAAATTGATAAACATTTGTTTTGTTTTTTTTATAAACAAATACTTTGTATCACAGAAGGAGTTGATAAAGGAAGTGTCTCTAACACAACCTCAAAAACAACTCAACATCCATTTCGCCAAAACAGGGATTCTTTTCCACAATCGGTTGCTGCAGGTAAGTACAATTGATTTTAATAATTTTAGTAACTATAAGTGACTGTGTGTGTGCGTATTTATGTATTTTTATGTATGTTTGTGACTGTTGGTGTGTGTGTGTGTCTAATAGTCACATATACACATTTAATTAGCTTTCAATGATTAATAATAAAATTGATAAACATTTGTTTTGTTTTTTATAAACAAATACTTTGTATCACAGAAGGAGTTGATAAAGGAAGTGCCTCTAACACAACCTCAAAAACAACTCAACGTCCATTTCGCCAAAACAGGGATTCTTTTCCACAATCGGGTGCTGCAGGTAAGTACAATTGATTTTAATAATTTTAGTAAGTATAAGTAACTGTGTGTGCGTATTTATGTATTTTTATGTATATTTGTGACTGTTGGTGTGTGTGTGTGCCTGATAGTCACATATACACATTCAAATTGGGCATTCTTTGTTCTAATAGAAAACTAATGTGAATGCAGCAACAAGAGAAAGTGGTTCTACCGAAGATACTCGAGCAGCTTCATTGTCGTTAGCCAGTGAAGGAAATGTCTCAAACACGATTGATCGTATGGTTTGCCAAAGTGGGCAATCTCACGCTCCAAGTACACTCAATACACATTATTCGTTTATTTATAATATTACAAAATATGCATACTATGATGTACAAATTTTATTATGTAGATCAACCACGCCGGCGAGGCCCTAATATTAATAAAAAGACTTCACGGATTTTGGACAATCAACCTGGTGCTCGAATTCCATTAACAAGAGATACCTATACAAAGAAATTCATTGGGGATTCAGCAATATCATTTGCAACGGAGGTTGGAATTGTGATGCGGAGCTTTTGTCCAATGGAATTTCATACATGGGAGAAGGTAGCCAAGGAAAATAAAGAAGAAATGATCGATAGATTACGTGTAAGTTATATATCATTTTCGTCAATTTATTCACTTGTTGCAAAATTCAAACTACAATGCTACTGATTTATTATAAAAAAAATCCTTAATGAGGCTCGATGTGATAATATGTATTCATTTGTAGGAAAAATTTGAACTATCGCATGAAGATAAAGTTGTGATGGAATACGTAGATGATCAAATGCGGAGGCAATGGAAGCGCACACGAAATGCTTTGAAAGATTATTGGAAGAAAAATGGAGGAATGACAAATCCACAATTAGCAAGATCTAAAATGAAGCCAGGCTGTCGTAGCAAGGACGATTGGGATAATTTGTGCGATTATTGGGAGTCGGATAAAGCTCAGGTAAATAATAAAATTCTATACCATTACAAAATTCAAAAATTACATATATATCCATCGAAAACTATGAAATTCACATATATATCCAAATTTTTATTTTTATTAATAATAAGATAATTTAATATTAAAAACCTGATTTAAAAAACCATTAAGTGGTTTAATAAGTATAACTTCATATGCAAAAACATGGTTCTTTGTTAACAAAGTCATGATATTTATTAGTAGAATAAATAACGAAACAACATGGTACTGTTTAAATATCTATTTTTGCACTATAGGCTCTTCTTAGATATCCAGATAAAATGTAAGTTTTTTTTATTTGTAATGGCTTCTGTAAAAGTGAAAAGTGCAGGTTCCAGCATGAACGACTGAAAGTTGAATTTTTTTGGATATTGCAAACATAACTATGCCAGCTTGTACTTTATGCAAGAATGGTTGTACTGGCTGTATCCCCATCACACACTTTTTTAGCCTTGTCACTCTAGTAGTGAATCATCAATACACGCGTAATTGCAGTGGATTTGCTGGAAGTTTTCATATGATTTTTGATTGGTTATAATATTGGGTTAAACGTTGAATTGGAATAGGCAAAATTGCAGTGGATTTGCTGGAAGTTTTCATATGATATTTGATTGCTGGAAGTTTTCATATGATATGTAATTAATCTTATTTATATTTTATTAACCAATTTAGTTTTTGTAGAAATATGCTGATCAAATGAGAAATAATCGGGCAAAACTAGTGATTCCAAGTAGAGGAGGCTCTCGATCGATAGCAAATCACAAATTCGCCATGGTAATCTATCGAGTTAGTTCATATTTGTATTAATATATTCCTAAAACACCATTTATGTTTTTTTCTTAAATTAATATTTATTCTTATAGACAAATAAAGAGACTCAATTGCCGCCAAGCCCAATCGAATTATATCATAAGTTGCATTTTCATCCTACAAAGGAATGGATTAATGACGAGTCACGTATTCAATATGTAAGAATGATTTCTCAGCTTATGTTAATTTCTTATATAATATATTTATATTGGAATTATAATTAATTATAGTATGTTTTTATGTTGTTTTAATTAGGAGAATATTTTGCAAATCAAAAAGGAAGAATGTGACAAATTAGTTTCGACGGGGACAACCATTACTCAAGAAATGGAATATGACATAGAGAAAAAAGTCATTAAGACCGTTTGTGCCAAGCATAAGACATTACTATCTGGATGGGAGGCTTCAAGTGGACCGGTTATGAGGAAAAAAGATATACCTATCTTATTAGGAGCAGAGACATCTGAATCCACCTCAAAAGATGAAGTAGACATGAAAAGTCAAGTTGATGCACTTAAGGAGAAACTTCGAGAAAATGAAGAGAAACTCAAAGAAGGTGAAGAAAGATATGAAAAAATGTTGCAATTTATGATCTCTAAGTTCCCAGATTCTCAAAACATATTCTGCCCACCTGATAGAGATGGAGATGGAGTTGCTACGCACGATGACCTGACAGATCAATCAGAGCAAGAGTAATAATTATGACCTTTTGTTAAAATTTGGATTTTTTTCACGTATGGTTTAGTTTTTGACTCGTTACTTAGAACTTTCTTCACATATGGTTTAGGTTTTGACTTGTTGCTTAAAACTTTTTGTTTATTGTTTTAGTTTTGGATTGATGTCAAGATTATGATTAATTTATCTATTATTAGTTCAATTTGTATATTTATAAAAATGCATTGTATATTAGTCATATTAAAAACATAATTAGGACTAAATTACATTATATTTGAGACTGATAATCAATCACCTAAAAAACAGGCTAGGGACTGAATAACATTGTATCTGTGACTAATATCTAGTCATTGAAAAAACAAATTAAAGACTGAATGGCATTGTATCAGAGACTGATATTTCGTCACTAAAAACCCATGTTAAAAGACTGAATGTCATTGTATTAGAGACTGATATTCAGTCGCTGGAAAAATACTATCAGAGACTAAATCAGAAAATATAAAAACTGATATTTAGTCCTAGAATGATATTATTAGGGACTAATATGATATTATTTGGGCATTGAAGGATAGACATTGGAAACTGAACATGATTGTATCAAAGACTGATATTTAGTCCTTAAAAGATGGTATCGGGGACTGATACGACTTAAAATCGAAGAATCAAAGAAAAAAAATTAGAGCCTGATTGAGATAATATCAAAGACTGATTTTTTGTCTTTGATACTTTAATGTATCAGGGACTGATTTTCAGTCCCAAATACTGAAAAAATTCACTATCTAGGACTAGGTTTCCGGGACTAGCTGGGGACTAGCGAAATCAGTCTCTGATTCTCATTGGAGACTGATTATTCACCACCAGAGACTGATTATGTCAGTCTCCGATACCCCTTTTTCTTGTAGTGTAAATTATATTATTTTTATTTATTAGTTAATAATAACTTAATTATAGATAAATGACAAAAAAAAATTAAACAAAAAGAGAAGGATAAAAAAAGGCATTTAATGTAAGTCATGGGCAAAAACTGCAAACAAGAGTATACCACATATATAGTCTTAGTTAAAAAAAGTGTTAGCAACCAAGTTCTCAAAATACCTTAAACCACAAGGACCATTTATATAATTTACTTCCTTTTATATTATAAATACATAAATGGACTATCCACGTGTACAGAAAGTCCACCTCACCCAATATGTCCCTCTTTCTCTCTCCCACTCTCTTATTTTTCTATTTAAATAATAATCTATTGAAGGGGTGTTTGGGATTACTTATTTAACTAAATAATTATTTTTTATTAAAGTATTTATTAGCTTATGTGGTGTTAAAAATGGTTTTCTTTTAAAGTGTTTGGATTGGCTAATGTAGTAGCAGAAGCTACAAGTTGATAAGTCCTTTTTTTAATGTTTGGATTAGCTTTTAGTCATTTTAGGTGATACAGAAACAACAAGTTGATAAGCCCATTCTAATGCAGTCATAGTAGATACTAGAAAGAAACATATAATTACAATATTAGAGGAAATAAGGATGTGTATGATGGAGAAATTGTTCTATTGTAAAACCAACGGGTGGACAAGTGAAGTTGCTCTTGCAATTAGGAAAATTTTGAATGAACTAAAGACATGTATATGACGACATACGAAAATATAACATATCTCGCATAAATGGCAGCAACATGTAGCTTGAAACCACATAAAACCAACAATTACCCCCTCCCCCAAGTAGAAGGATGCTTGGAAGACCCCAGAACTAAGAGGAAAAGAAATGTGACTAGGAGAATGAACAAACATGGAGTGTCTAAGGTAGGAAAAAAGGTTTCATGTAGTATTTGCAATGAGGTAGGACACAACAAGAAAACATGTCCAAAAGTTGATAGACCAAGCAAGTTACAAGTTAAGAGAGTTAACGAAAAGCAGACTACATATGTAACACATACGTAACTTGATTATTTATGTATTTTATTCTTTACTAATTAATGGGTTTCCTTGTTTAATAGGTTGGAATGGAAAGTTAGACAGTGCATGCATCGATGGAAGGGGTAATGTATAACCTACAGTAGAACATGGGAATGGAGATGAGGCAAGTGATGGCAGAAATGGTCAAGGTACTACAGCTCCATAAGTTACAAGGAAGAGGAAGTCTGGAAGAATCATCAAGACAAAACTTGAAAAAAATTAGGAAAAAATGGTGAAGGAAAAAACTCCAACAAAGTAGATAACTTAGATTAGGTTGTTGTCCATGGGAAGTAGTTACTTCAGTTATGTAGTATTCATAGATATTGTCCTATTAGTTGTTACTACATGTGTAATATTAAATACTTATGGTTGTGTACTTTTAAAATGTTTTGTTACTTTTGTTTAGTATATTGACAGTGTTATAGCATTGTTCCGAATTGCATCAGTAGTATTATAAATGTGTTTCTGGAATGTTAGTTTATTGTGCCAAAACAGGTCCACACTTATTTAAAGCATTTGTCCTTGTATGCATTTATATAGAAAATGTGGACAAGATAGTATTTGTATGTGTAGGAGCAACTTCTATTTGTCCTTGTACAAAATTATATAGACAAGGTGGACTATAAAGTGCACAAAGAATATACTTATATATAGGGTTCTTAAACTGATTCAAATATGCTTTCATTTCTCTGGTATTGTTTATAAAAGATACCATTAAAACTGTTTACAAAAGAGTCAGTTTCCTAGACAGACATCTACAACTAATGCTTGACAATGGAAGTTCTGAAATTTTTCCTACTACCACCTGCCATACTACAACCCATACGATGTATTCAGATCATCCAAAAGACCATAAACCCAACTATTAACTAATCCAACTGTCCCTAAAGCTGCACAAACTAATCAAACTACCAAACCATGATTCTTCAACCAAACTTCAAAGCTTACACAATCCCTATCCATATCACAAACCCAACTAACTACTGGTTCCTAACAAACATTCTCACACAGACCACCTGGTTCTATAATTTAGTGATTCTAAGAGCAGTTGCCTCCTACTCGTTTGCTCTCAGAGCTTTCTAACTAGCGAACTTGGATTCAGCAACTGTCAACTTCCTCTCAACATTTAGCAATTCAACTTTGTTGCTACGAGCTTTCAAATTCAACAGTTTGTCCATATAACGCTTGTTGACAGGTTGATCGATCCACTTGAAAAAACACATTGATCGGTAGATATCTACAGTAACAAATTCGTTAATACAAGACAACTACAAGTCAATTATCAAAACCTATTTACAAGTCAAACCATTAAAACATATCCTTAGTTTTAAAGATCAATATCAGATGCCATCCTACGACTCATCCCCTAAGGAAATCTTCTTGCGGCAAGAAGATTGCATTCCCACACCCATACAAGAAAACTCGCCTTTCATCATTTAACCATACCAAATATTCCCTTTCCACTAATGAGGGACTTTTACCAAAAAGATAAACAGAGAGAAGTGGTTAAGGCCATGGGGACTACACCCATGCATGCATAAAGAATATATGCATACCCACGATCAGGTATATAAACCAACCCTGATAGAGGAAAAGGTGCGTTCTAACGCCATCACTCACATTCCATTTATATTACATTATATTGGGTCATCATTTTGACTTAACCACTTTGTTTTTCTACAAAGGGTTTGAATATTTTGAAGATATTGAATGTTTCTGGTTTTTCTTTCAGGAAGTATACCCAAAGTATTCTACTAAAGTCATCTATGAATGGCATAAGGTACTTATTTACAGCAATAGAAGGAGTCTTCATGGTCCCACAGATGTATGTGTGAAATAGTTCAAGTTGTTTAGTTACCCTGCAGGCCTGATCTTGTGGAAATGAGTCCCCCGTTTGCTTACCAAGCATACATCCTTCACATGTTTCCTCTACCCTACCAATGTTTGGTATTCCTTTAACTAGATTATGCTTCTACATGTAGTTCAAATAGCAAAGATTAGTATGACCAAATTTGTAATGCCAGAAGAGAGAATTTTTTTGTGGATAAATTCAAAGTAAAGGGATTATCTCCTTTGAATTGGAGAGGAAACATATTGTTGGCGGTCATGTTAATCCTACCAAGAGTGTTTCCACCTGAGTCTTTTATTTCACATATTGAATACCTGACACGCGCAGAGGTCTTCGTGCGGTCAAAAATAAGAGAAAACCTAACACACACTAGTATAGCGGTAGTCAGGGTCGATCCACAGGAGCTTCGTGGTTAGGCTAGATGAGAGATTACCAACTAATAGTGTCACTGCTATAGTCGGAGGATCTGGTTTCTATTTTCCTAATCACTAGCAAATGATACAAGAATCAAACACTCAAGCCAAGCTAAGCTATGTCCAAATGACCTAGTCACTTTCTGAAATCAGAAGTACATCTCTGACTCAGAAGCAATCAAAGGCATCCAAACTAACCAAACCAAGCAAAGCATAAACTAACCACTAGTTAAAGTCCTATTGAACAGTTACTAGCCAAGGTTTAATGCTTACCAAATAACCTAATTAGCTACTGATTTCAGCTAAGAAAAACAGTCCTAACAAGGTCCAAAACAATATCCAAAACACAATCAATCAAACAAACCAAACACAAACATCCAAACACCGAAAAGCTAAGATTAAATGTAACCAAATGCTTTTCATTCACCAAACTGAATTCCAATCACAAAAACAGTAACCAAATGTTTCTAAAACAGAAACCTAAGTGCTCAAAGTCAGTGGTTGTCACTCCCAAAGACTTTAGCTACAAAACTACTTACTACTAAAAAGGAAATTAAATCCAAAAACATAAAATACCAATTGTGAGCTTGCTGAAATGAAATCCTGGATTCAAAGAGCTTCAAGGTCGATGTTTACACCCGGTCTTTGCTCGGGTTTTCGGCTGGAAATGCATCTATTTATACTTGCAAATTTCCCGCAACCGCGCCGCGCAGAAGTAAAATCCGCGGCGCGCGTACTTATCTTTTCCCGTTTTCTTCGGCATTTGAATGTGTTCCACCGCCTTAAGCCCGCGTCGCGCATAATTGATTCTCGCGGCGCGCGTACGAGTTCTCTTGATTTTTCATTCTTTCCCAACTTCTTCCTTTTGCACGCTTTTAGTCCCTGTTTCTATTCTTTTTCTCCAAACAAGTCCTGGCACGAAAAGTGAGAATACCCAGACATATTTGATATAATTTTATCAAGAACAGGGCTCAACAACGCCTAAAATACTTGATATCACTAGGCGTTGTCAAACACCCCACACTTGTGCCTTGCTTGTCCCCAAGCAAGAGAGTTTTTAACAAATTATAATAAAGAATCAAACAATTTTTGACTGTGTTCAGTTTCAAAGTTTATTGCTCTTCGAGTTAGAGTGGAATAGTTCGTGAAAACATAATTGACTTGTTCTTTGGAATTCATGGCTTTCTAGAGAACCCTTGATTACAAACTTTCTGTCCACAATGAAGTGTACTTACTCATTCAGATTCTAAAGGCCATTAAGGAATTGTCCATGACTTTCGATGTTGTCCGTGTAGCGAGCTTTCAGAAATATCATCCCAGACCAGACGATCTTAGGTGGTAAGGTGCATAAGGCCCACCCATTTTAGACCTACCGGCTCGAACAACAAAGGCCACAGATTGACATTTCCATCCTAAATTCCAATCCTAAAACAGCTCAATCTTCTAAACTCGTAAAACTCAACTTATTTGACTAACTAATAGCATGATCACAAATAAATAGTATTTCTTGAAAAATACTAATGATATCACAATCATAAATCATTCATTTCAAAATTGCAATTTATTAAAAATTTTGAAAAATATTGCTAAAAATCTGAAAATTGATCATTTCTGCAAAAATTTCAAAAAATATTATCTTTCGACCGTCCACACCCCACACTTAAAATCGTACAACGTCCCCGTTGTACAAAATTATTTCAAAACAAGGGAGAAAGAGTTACCCCTTTTGGACGATAGACTGCTTGGTGCTCAATATCACAGGTATAAATACGTACAATTGGATCCTTGATTTCGTATTCTGGAGTTGTAGCGCTACAGTGAACACGCCGATGGTCGAGACAAGTGGAGGGGGCACGGTGACCCCACACTTGTCTGAGACAACTCCTTCTCAAATTGGTATAACATGCATAACTCAACAAACAATTAAAAATACACATGACAGAAATAAAACATGAACAAAAAATATACAGAAAGATGTGTCATAAGTTTGTACATATATCCCAAAAAAAAGATAAAAAGAAAGAAAGAAAGAAAGAAAGAAAAAGGTACATCAATCACTATCAGGGGGCCTGGAGGGTCCGGCCTCATGATCGTGGGCCCTGGCTGGGAACGGTCGGGGGTGCTGGCCCTGCGCTGATGCGATCTGAAGAAGTACCTCCCCGATCCACTCGAGCTGGTCCTCGATCCTGGCAACCCTGGCTGCCAGGTCCTCCTGGTGTGGCGCTGTCGGGGCTGCGGGCTCTGGCTCCGGCTCTGGCCTCCTACGTCTCCTGCCAGGCTGAGCATACGCAGGCTGGGGTGCCTGAAGAGGCTCGGTAGGTGTCCGGATGTACTGCCCCGGGCGCTGCAGCTCAATGAGCCGCATCCTCTCCAACGTGCGCGCTGTAGTGCGGGATGGAGGCAGAGCGGTCAAAGAGGCTGCCACGGGGGCAGTGAGAATACCATATGAGCGGGCCAGGCGGGTAATAAAGTACCCCCTGGCGAGCGGGCTGCTAGAGGAGGCGCCGGTCGAGTGGGTGGAGAGGGCAACCGCAAGGGCGTAGGGGAGATGGAGGAATCGGGACGGGTCGAGGAGGATCCACAAATACGTCATGTCGTCGCCCGACACCTTCTCGCCCCCCTCCTGATGCATGATGGAGGTGGAGACGATCCGGTGCTTGAGGCGGTGAAGTGGGTCGCGGAGGTGGCTCTCCCTCGAAGTCCCCGCCTCGTACATTACGTTGGACAATGGTGTCCAAATCTCCATGTTGGGAGCCCGCTCCGGCTCCCCCTGAATGCATGACCCGAAGAACCGGGTGAAGTAACGGTGCTGGAGGTCCTCTGGAGTGTAGATTCCTGCGCGCCTCCCGAAATCCCGGAGGTTGCACTCCCTGTGCACACCTCCCAAGCGAAAACATACCAGCCTGGAGCGTGGGTCCCCCGCCCGAGGTGCGAACTGGACAGTGGATATGAACTCCAGTAGTAGCTCTGAAGGGTTTTCTAGCAAACAATGAACACAAAATTACCTATGGTTCACATGCAACCCTAGAAAGATCTATGTTTTCTTCTATGAAGATAATAAACTAATATCTAAAGGCCAACAATAATTTCTAAAGTTTAAATCAGAAGAACCAACCTTTGAATCTTGTTCTTGAAGCTAGCAGCAAAAGTATCCTGCCTCAAATGAAAGTCATACCCACAGCAATGGAGAAGACAGTCCAGCAGAGTAATCTTGGTTGAAGTTGGCGTGAATAATGGGGAGCCAGAGGGTTCCTTTTATAGCCTCCTAGGGTTACACCTGAAACCCTAAGGAGCCTCCAAGTGGGCAAGCCTGTTGACCACTTGGACCAGATCCCTAAACCCTAATTAGGGTTTTCGCCAACCCTAGAGAAGCCTCCAAGGGTGGCGCCACTTTTGGCCCCTGGACTTCTCTTTGCCAGTTATTCAACTATTGAATAAATACAAACTAGTCCTCACACTTTTAATTAATTAATTTAATCACTAAATTAAATCCAATTAATTCTAGATTAAATCTTAATTAATTATTATGGTTTCTAATTAATATATTAACGCTTAAATATATTAATAAACCATTTAATTAATTCTATTGATTTATTAAGCAATTAATAAATCAACCTTTTACTCTACCGAACTCTATCCTGACCTCCAGCTATGAGGGCAACCCAAATGGACTTTGCTTCAATTAACAAGATAAATATAGTTGTAAAGTCATGGCTTAGACACCTAATCCAACAGTCTCCCACTTGGATAAGTCTATGACTTTAATTTATCTTCTGATTAATAAACAACCTGCAGCTTCCTAGAAACTGATGCCGAACTCTGACCCAGTCAGTTCTGTCCATAGATAAGTGATCATATGATCCTTCGTCCAACAAGATATTTTCAGACACGAGACATGGATTGAGATCAATCTCTGTCCGATACTCTGTTTCCCGATTTCCGATTCTGCTTATGACTTTAAGACTTCTAATTGAACACATCAATTTAGTCCCGGCTGGCCAGCACTTTAGTCAACTTCAAAATCATCGAGCGGCCTACAGATATCTGTTTCCCATCAAGGTCAAGGAACGAATAAGTTTTGACTCATATGGTTGTGTCTTTTACTTATCAAATCGTACACAACAATGCGTTTTATAACATCGAGTTACCGATGCGTTTCGCATTATCAATGCACAACCGACTCGTAAATTTCAACTCATATGTCTCCGCTTCAAGATCATACGATATTATCGTCTCAACATTGCTCGTGATGTAATCCATGAAGCAATCTGTTGAGCGCGGGTTTATCCAATACTCAAATCTCTATTTCTAAGTACTCATGAACGTTGTAGCAGTCTTACTGCAATGTCTAACTCCTTAGACAATCTACAAACCAATTCACGACAGTCTTTGTTCATACTTACTCCCGAAAAGTATGAGCGATTGTGGACCTTTTGAATAATCAAATTATTCAGGAAGTGAAACATGCAAAATTGAAACTTAAAATCTGACTGGTGGCTACTATTGCCTAATTACCAAGTCTCCACGAGGTAATCACCAAGTCGGATTTTACATAAACTATTATCGGTTTCTAGATTTTAAACTATTTAATTCGTATTATGTATCTATGTCTACTTGACCTTTCATTCTTTCTATGTATTCAAATGTTACACATTTATACACTTTATCCGATCGGATATTCTTCCGATGATATTTCAATTTTGGTCATACCGTCATTCTCACTAACAACTCCATTCTATGTACTGTGACTTTCCATGGTTCTCGGGATCTTTAGTCCACATGACTGCACCCTAAGACTATTTCGAGGTGTTACGATGTGCCGGTGAGCCACACGCGCTCCATCGGAATGCCAACGAAATTCTTTAACCATTAAGTCCTTATTTGAAAAACTCTTTTCAAATTGTTATCAACATTCACCCCTAATCATTTTTCTAATGATTTCTCATGTATGTACAAAATCCATTAAGTATTCCCAGCCAGTTCATATCCTGAATCTGACTCTCTATGCTCTAAGCATTAAGTCATCAAGACATGTTCATTACACTTCTGATCGATCCAAGAAACTTGTTGGATTCGATCTAGTCCTATTCCAAACCCTTTTGGAATCTTAGGATTACTTATAATCCTTGTGTCACGACTTTTAATAACTATTTCCTTTCAGAGACTTTTTCTCATGAATCTTGAATCTTATCATGATCATGCTTACAATGGCCAGTTCTATACTGATAACAACATCTATCTGATATATGTCAATGGATTATGTGAGTACGTTGCACCTTTCATACCTCTCATGCCAAATCATCACACTTTGCAATGACAGGAAACTCTTTCCTGAGCTATGCATCTTGAGTCTCATCAATATCATCTTGGCAGAGTTTCGATCTATCTCATAGACGTTTGTAACCACCTGAGCATGCCGTATCTTTATTAAGTCTTTCATGGTGATCCGTCTCTTAACACCAAGTCATTACACTTTGTAATGAAAAGAGACGTTTCCTAGAAACATTATGTAACACACATATGCAGATAGATAACAGCAACACTCCCACTGGCTTTGACACGGTTATGGATTATTCACAAAATCCAGAGCTTTTGGTATATTTTGAGAATCCAAACCTTTCTGACATCTTAATGGATATCTTTCAGCTCATTCTCAAAATCCAATCCTTTGGCATATTTCGAGAATCTGAATATCCTTTCTTACGAGATGCCCACGGGGAAATCCCGGGCCCATGTACCTTTATACTGGCATATTCTTTATGAGTCCTCATTAGTGTGCCGGTGATCCACACGCGTTCCACTAACGACTTACATTATGCAGTATCCTTTCGGATTTCATCTTCTATTGAGAGCGCTTCTCTCAAAGTCAATTACATGACTCTGAGTATCGTCTCACTCAACCAGATGTTCTGAAGGTACGTTTCTGTCCATGTTGGTTTCTTTTGATGATTACTCCCACTGGTTTTAAGACCAGTTGTAAAATCAATCAAACTGTCACATAGACTGTATCTGGTCCTAAGGTTCTCTTAATTGGCAGCAACCGGGCTCACCAATGCTTCCAAGTAGTCGGATTGAAAATCCGTACCAACTATAGTGTTTTACCACTATTCGGTATGTCACCCCGATCATAACTACTTATGACGGTGATCAGTACTACTGGTCAAGAGAAGGTTATGTCGGTATTAAAACAGAAATCTGATTTCTGCTCTAAGCCTAGCGATGACTAAAGGTTATTTCACTTGGCTAATCCTGAACTCATTCAGGACTGTCCCAAACTCCCACTGTCTCCTTAGAATATGAGTTCTTTCTAAAAGAGCTCTTTCTTTTCCAGGTACAGCGGGATAGCCAGTGAAATGACATTTCTGATTAGGTTCAGGCCAGTCGTGAGGTTCGGACGAACACTACAAGACCCTGGACCTTTAATGTACAAGTGGGACAATCCCAGCTTTACATTTCAGACAGTGACTGCAAACCTACCTAGTCGAAGGATGTGGTTGGAATATGGTCTATATGGTCTGACTGGTTTAGTGTTTAATTTACAGGAAACTAATTGGCAATGTATCTCATACATCGAGGATCGAAATGTTCGACCAATGCTCCATCATCTTCCCTAAGACACATTATAAATATTAATATTCTTGGAAGAGAATAACTGTGAGACATTTTCCCAGATTATGTTGTCACTCAGGTTCTGTGGGTCTTGTACTTCCTTTGAAGTCCTTGAACTGTTCAAAGATTTCCAATTGCTTATTCTGATAAGCGAGGTCATATTCGTCATACCGACTGACAAATATTGTGAAGTACAAGCAATTGTGTTCTATTCGGAGATTCGAGCAATACACAGTAACTGATGTGTCCGTTGCTCCTAATCTCAATGCCTTTTACATCTCTATGTAAAATTATGACTTTGTTAATTCTGTTTAAGACTTGCAATCTTCAGCTGACTCTAAGTCAACTGATTCCAAAATCCTATCCTTTGGATCTTTGGGTGATTCATTTCTTGCCACATGTGCTTTATAAAGACCTTAATCATCATCTGACTCTAAGTCAAATGATTCCAAAGTCCTGTCCAACTGGATCTTTGGTTGATTCATTTCTTTACACATTAAGAGCTCAATTCATCATTTGACTCTAAGTCAAATGATTCCAAAGTCTTGTCCAACTGGACTTTTGGTTGAATTGATTCTTATGACATTTATCTTAACAATCATAAAAGGACACAATTCCTAAAATCCAAACACTTTGGATGCATTCAACATTCAAGTTATTAGCAATTATGCATTTAACACAATCATATAACATTTCAAGGATATCTCAAACAACACGTGTTAAAAGAAAATTGATAATTTTATTAAAACAAAAATCCTTGCACAATGTACTATATGATAGACAATGTCATACGCATCTAAAAGCTAATAACAATATTTCAATATCTAACTAAACTTCAAAACCGCATGAGCCGGAAATCCAATCCAGATGTGCTCCTATGCGCCAGAGTCCCGTACCTTACTAATTCCCTGCATACATACCAAAATGTGACTATCACATTATGCATCAAGGAATTATGGGACAGTAGTTTTGAGGTTTTTAGATATACCTGAGCTTTCAAAAGAGTTTGACTTTGGAGCGTCTTTCAATCTTTCCGCGACTGTATCCGATTCTGTGGATTCCCAGCTAAAGACATATCCAGACGATCTGGATCGTTTCCTGCTGTGTCTTTCCACTGGACTTAATCCAGAAGTAGCTGAACCATTGGAGCTATGCCTTTCCAAGAGTGACTCGTACAAAGTCAACAGTGGACGCATTTCCATTAAGGTCTTTTTCTGGTCTTCCTTTCTATACGTCTGAATGAACAGATCGTACTTACTAGTCAGTGAAGCGAGTAGAGTGTTAACACTCGACTCCTGACTCATGGAATAACCAAGTTTGTACAATTCGCCTATGTACGCTTCAATCTGAAGAACATGCGAATTGATGCTACTTCCTTCTTTTAACTTACACTCTGCAAGTCTTTTGAAGATCCTAGCTCGTTCCTCTTCAACCGGTTTTCGGAACCTTTCCTCAACCGATTGCATTAACTCATATGGCCCTAAGGATTCAAAATACTTGCGGAACTCGGGGTCAATGGTTAATAGCATGAGGTCACGAATCTCTTCGGATTCATCAACTATTAAGTCGTGCTTATCATAAAGGCTCTTTATGATGACTTGTTTTGGTGGAACCGGGATCAGATACTCGGTGAGATGAAGCTTGCCCACAATGACGAGAACCATTCTCCAGTTGCGAAGCCATTCTTTACAGTTAAGGCCAGTCAGCCTTTCCATATTTAGCAGGTGCTTTCTGATGCTCTCAGAAATGGGTGAAGGAGGAGAGGGAGGAGAATAGACACTTGGTTCAGACATCTACAATAAACAGAATTTATTAGTTTAGTTTTTCCTTTTAAATAATTACCCAATATGTTATTTATTAAGGCTAGGACCCAAAATGCACCAACTATGGTGTGAAGAGGGATGCCGTAATCACAATATAATGGTCATTAAGGTAGATAATACACTTATCAATTTCATCTTATGAAATTCCTAGATCTGTTGAGACACATTGAACTGTTCAATGGCATGTTTAGTCTCGGATGTGCCCCACTGTTTGTGACTGGGATGCCGAGGATCACAAACCGGGTGTGAATAACCATGCAAATTAGCTTGGTACTCTCGAAGTCGATTGCCATCTCTAATTAACGTGCCGGTTAACCACACACGCTCCGTTAATAATGACAAAATCGAGAAACCCATTGCAACTCTTTGCGGACCCCTGTTGGCGTGCCGGTAAACCACACACGCTCCACCAACGTTCCACAAAGTGCAATGTGCAATTCCATGGATTTGCACCAATTCACATTTTTAAACCTAAGGTAACTAGATTGGGATTTGTTTGAGGTTCTAGTACTTTCAATTATAGCATTATACTTTTAAGAGGCTTAGCGGTTCTATCAAACCCGTTCGGCTAACGACACTCGACTGACCAGGAGAGCGGTGGGTAAGAGTAGATACCCATTAGACTACCATTTTATAGGCAGTCGCCTTATACCCTCTTTATAGGACAGTTTTGTGAATGAGGCCTACTTGCGGTAAGACTAACCAATTTTATCTTATACAAACAATATTAACTTTTAATTGTACTATGTATAAGATGTATTTTAACCTTTTAAAATATTTCAGGTTTTATTCTTTTAATTTTCGCTAATTAACATTTAATTTCAAAAATTAAATTTAAACCTTTAAGTGATTTAATTTGTCTTTTAATTAAACAATTTAATTAAACTAATTAAATCTAGATAGGCATCACAAATTAATCAAATTAATTTAATCCTATTTAATCCCCTAATTTTCGAAAAAGGCAAGCAATAAGATTAAGGTTTCCATTTATTAATTGATCTCAATTACCAAAAATAAGAAACCTACTTACCAAAGCAAGCAAAATTGCCAAAATAAGGGGAAGGAGGCTAGGGTTTTCAAAACCCTAGCCACCAATTTCGTGAAAGCCTCCACAAGGGGTTTAATTTCGAAAATCCCATGATCAAGTCAAGCAGTTATATCAAAACACAAGAAAACAAAATGGCTCTGATACCACTGAAGGGTTTTCTAGCAAACAATGAACACAAAATTACCTATGGTTCACATGCAACCCTAGAAAGATCTATGTTTTCTTCTATGAAGATAATAAACTAATATCTAAAGGCCAACAATAATTTCTAAAGTTTAAATCAGAAGAACCAACCTTTGAATCTTGTTCTTGAAGCTAGCAGCAAAAGTATCCTGCCTCAAATGAAAGTCATACCCACAGCAATGGAGAAGACAGTCCAGCAGAGTAATCTTGGTTGAAGTTGGCGTGAATAATGGGGAGCCAGAGGGTTCCTTTTATAGCCTCCTAGGGTTACACCTGAAACCCTAAGGAGCCTCCAAGTGGGCAAGCCTGTTGACCACTTGGACCAGATCCCTAAACCCTAATTAGGGTTTTCGCCAACCCTAGAGAAGCCTCCAAGGGTGGCGCCACTTTTGGCCCCTGGACTTCTCTTTGCCAGTTATTCAACTATTGAATAAATACAAACTAGTCCTCACACTTTTAATTAATTAATTTAATCACTAAATTAAATCCAATTAATTCTAGATTAAATCTTAATTAATTATTATGGTTTCTAATTAATATATTAACGCTTAAATATATTAATAAACCATTTAATTAATTCTATTGATTTATTAAGCAATTAATAAATCAACCTTTTACTCTACCGAACTCTATCCTGACCTCCAGCTATGAGGGCAACCCAAATGGACTTTGATTCAATTAACAAGATAAATATAGTTGTAAAGTCATGGCTTAGACACCTAATCCAACAAGCTCTGTATAGACCACGTCCTCATCCGTGGCCATGATCCTATCCCAACCTCGGCAGGTGAACGATGCCTCCTCGTGGGTCCAGGTGCGATGTAGGAATGGCTCAATCGCGCCCCAAAGCCCAGCGTCTCTCAGAATATCTCGATCAATGACTGTCGCCTCAAGGACCCGGCGACGAGTCAATGCGTCTCTCCGTGAAGTGTACTCCACTGAACTGGCAAGCTCTGCGGGGAACTGGATGAAGGGGTGGTCCAATCTGAACATCATCTGCAAAAGAAAACGCATAGCACAAAACAAAAATTTTTGCAAAATCAGTCTTTTTCTTCCCCACCGCACCGCGGCGCGGCCCAAGATCAAGGGCGCGGCGTGGCGTTCGGCTGTTTCAAAACCCCGATTTTAACTTGCGATTTAACCTGCTAAAACTCAATCCAATCATACCACAAGGTAGCCTAGATGCCGACTAGCTCGTTTAGGGTATCCATTTGGCAAAACAAAACACCCTATGAGCTAGCATTAGCGATTCTAAGTTTTTGAACTTTTTGAAACAAAACACTAAAATTAACTACCTAATCGCTAGTTTAAACAACTAATAGATAGTTAAAAGAGTGTACCTTGGTAGTAGAAACAAAATGAGCAAGAAAAATTGCAAGAAAATTTCGATCACCAGAGCTCCGAGTCGTGTAAATGGAGTTGTGAGCCGCGGCTCACCGTATAAAGGGGAAAACTGACCGATTGTTTCCCGCGGCACGCATTTCCCTTTTTCGCGGCGCGCGTGTCGCCAAATCAACCCCTGCGCATCGGGTTGAGTTTCGACCCCGCGTCGCGCAATACAAAAATCTGCGGCGCGGTCTTCAAAAATTTTTCAAACTTCTCAATTGACCCCACACTTATTTCAAACCACTAGTACCTGCAAATGATTAATGTATATATATATATATATATATATATATATATATATATATATATATATATATATATATATATATATATATATATATATATATATATATATATATATATATATATATATATATAATTTTTTATTTTTTTTAAGAATATAAATCCTAACTTATGACACGATGGGTTGCCTCCCAACAAGCGCTAAGTTTAACGTCTTCAGCCAGACGTGCTATTCCTACTACAGCTACGGTGGATCGTACGCCCTCTTCCTTCGCTGAATTTCAGTCACCACCGTCCTTTCGCTGACCCACTGCCTCTCAAACTTTCCTGGGTTGAATGGCTTGTTGGTTCTCCTGTTGCTGCCCAGTTGCTGCTTTCTGCTTAATTCCCGTGAGTGCTTAGAGGTAGCTTTGAACCTCCAAGCTCGGTCCTTTCTTCTACACCTCTTCAAAGTCAAGGGCTTGACATGAAGCGCGCCTAGCACTGCTCCCAGTAGTTGTTTTGTAAATTTCATTTTGCCAGTGTACCACGTGCCATCTTCAGTTTGCAATTTTGGCTTGCAATGCCAGTAAAGATTTTCCAATCGAATGGGATCGGAAGGCAACATATCAGGATGCTTCCATATGTCCTCATCGATAGTATTGATTACATCTAATCTTCCATTCATGAATGGATCATGAGTGGTGATAAAATCATGTTTTTTATTTTCAAATATTAACTCGTCAGCATCAACTTCTTGGTCATCGTCCAACAGGTGGATCGGAACCAAGAGTGAGTGACTTATTTGATCTGATGGTGGTATAAAGTCTCCCATCACCAGATCCTTGCTTTCAAATTTCTCAAAATTTTTAAAAATCATAGGTTCGGGGGTAGTATTGTCATCTACACCCCCTTCCCCAAAAATATTGGCAATTTCAAAAATTTCAGGAATCGTTGGGCTGGGATCTGTACTGTCACTTACAGCCCCCTCCACAACATCCTCATTAACCAAATTGTCTGGTGGTGGTATGGATTCACTCATCACCAGATCAACATTTTCAAAAACATCAAAAGCTGTTGAGTCAGAGGTAGCATTGTCACCTACAACCTCTTCCTCAACAACATTTTCGACCATCTCAATGGTCTCTTGATTTTCCCATGGTGTATGCCCTTCCATCACATCATATTCAGGTGATGCAAGTTCACACACATTACTGTTGGTATAAAAATCACTCGCCTCCGGTTCTGGCGAAGGTGGTGAACATTTCCAACTTTCCTCTAACCTATCTAAAGAAGCTTGCAACTTTAAAAGAGCATCAGCCTGGTCCTTCTGCTCGTGGTAGTTGTTATACATGAGTACCCAAAGTTGGGCCCAAGTTGCAGAATTTTCAAGCTGAGATGACTCCTCGGTCCGCCATCCATTGTCATCGAATGATCCATTGTAGTAATCATCCTCGTAATAGGTGTCGGCCGGATTTTCATAACACTCAAAGTACTGATCCGGATATATGTAATCGCCCATTATGAAGATGCACACATACCAAGAATCAAAGAACTAAATTCAAACATCAAAAATCAGAAACTCAATCCTACAAATCACCTAATCTAAGCGCACAGCTCCACGGCAACGGCGCCAAAATTTGACACGCGCAGAGGTCGTCGTGCAGTCAAAAATAAGAGAAAACCTAACACACACTAGTATAGCGGTAGTCAGGGTCGATCCACAGGAGCTTCGTGGTTAGGCTAGATGAGAGATTACCAACTAATAGTGTCACAGCTATAGTCGGAGGATCTGGTTTCTATTTTCCTAATCACTAGCAAATGAGACAAGAATCAAACACTCAAGCCAAGCTAAGCTATGTCCAAATGACCTAGTCACTTTCTGAAATCAGAAGTACATCTCTGAATCAGAAGCAATCAAAGGCATCTAAACTAACCAAACCAAGCAAAGCATAAACTAACCACTAGTTAAAGTCCTATTGAACAGTTACTAGCCAAGGTTTAATGCTTACCAAATAACCTAATTAGCTACTGATTTCAGCTAAGAAAAACAGTCCTAGCAAGGTCCAAAACAATATCCAAAACACAATCAATCAAACAAACCAAACACAAACATCCAAACACCGAAAAGCTAAGATTAAATGTAACCAAATGCTTTTCATTCACCAAACTGAATTCCAATCACAAAAACAGTAACCAAATGTTTCTAAAACAGAAACCTAAGTGCTCAAAGTCAGTGGTTGTCACTCCCAAAGACTTTAGCTACAAAACTACTTACTACTAAAAAGGAAATTAAATCCAAAAACATAAAATACCAATTGTAAACTTGCTGAAATGAAATCCTGGAGTCAAAGAGCTTCAAGGTCGATGTTTACACCCGGTCTTTACTCGGGTTTTCGGCTGGAAATGCATCTATTTATACTTGCAAATTTCCCGCAACCGCGCCGCGCAGAAGTGAAATCCGCGGCGCGCGTACTTATCTTTTCCCGTTTTCTTCGGCATTTGAATGTGTTCCACCGCCTTAAGCCCGCGTCGCGCATAATTGATTCCCGCGGCGCGCGTACGAGTTCTCTTGATTTTTCATTCCTTCTCAACTTCTTCCTTTTGCACGCTTTTAGTCCGTGTTTCTATTCTTTTTCTCCAAACAAGTCTTGGCACGAAAAGTGGGAATACCCAGACATATTTGATATAATTTTATCAAGAACATGGCTCAACAACGCCTAAAATACTTGATATCACTAGGCGTTGTCAATACCATAACCTTTTTAAAGTAGTTGTCCCACACTTAATAAATTGTGCTTTAATCTTGGGACAAAATAAACATTTTGTATTTTCTTTTGTCCCAATTTTATGTCTACCATGATTTCACTACTCCAATCTATAGTCAGCCTTTTGTTATCTCCTATTCTCACTTTTCTTCTCTGAGATTCATCAATCTTGACAAAAATACCCTTGTTTCATGTCATATGGTTACTGCACCCACTGTCAACATACCAGGTATCACTGACAGTTACTTCTTGAGTGTTGAGAATCATAAACATAGTGTCCTCATCATTTCCTTCTTCCTTATGAATAAAGTTCACCCTTTTTCTTCTACTTTCCTTTTCCTGCAATATTTGGATGTGTCCAAATTTTTAACAGTGATAGCGTTGTACCAGTGATGTAGGTTTACAGCTGCCACTTATTTTATTTTCTCTTTGATCTTTGAATTTGTTGTTTCTTTCTTGGGTACTTGTTGATTGTAATTGAAAGGAATGTTCGAATGGTATGGATTCAAGTTGCCTCATGATGACTTTGTAGTGTCCCAAGTAGATTTGCAAGAGAAAGAGTTGTGAGATCTCTAGATTCTTTAATTGCAACCATGGCATATTCAAACTTCCTGGTAAAACTTCTAAGAATTTTTCGACTACCCTTCTAGCATCTAGTTATAGTTTCTTCATTTAATCGTAACTGACTGAGTAAAATAATTATCCGATTGTAAAATTCTTCTACAATTCTGGAATCCTTCATTCTGAGTCCACCGAATTCATATATGAGTGTTTGTAATCTCACTATCTTTACTTTTTCTTCTCCTTGATATATTATGTGAAGCATGTCCCATGCTTCATTAGAAGAATTCGAAGAGAAAATCCTTTCAAAGATCACTTCATATACTGCTTGGTAGATTAGCTAAAGTGCCCTTTTGTCCTTCTTTAAATTCATAAATTCGATCTCCTGTTCTTTAGACACGTCATCGATATCTTCTAGTTCATCAATACCCTGTTCTACAATGTCCCATAAATCTTGTGATTCTTATAATACTTTTATTTGGATACTCCAGTGATAGTAGTTTTTATAATTCAATTTTGGAAGTTAAGGATTCAGAGGGTTATTCGAATTTGAAGCCATCAAGGTTTTTATCTCTAATACCACAATATAAGGTTTATAATAGTAACGAACTATCTTTCATATATTTAACCAACAATTCTTACAAGAGTGATATTACAATCGCCAATAGACCTATATATACATACATGAAGGGTTATAACCTAGACTTAACCGACACAACTGTACAGAATTTGAAAGTTATAAAAATTGTCAAATAACTACTAACGAAAACAGTTATACTAATCAGATGATAACAGACAATAACTACCTTAACTTGCTTTCATGTTAACAGATCTATCTTGAACTGGCAAATGGGAAAGAATATGATAGAGATGAAAGATTTGTATTTGTCAAGAAAGAGATTGTAGATGAAGCAGATGAGGTTTATTACATACTAAGGCACTCTAAAGAAAATTTGTATATGTTCATACTTATTTCATGTATTGTGTGGTTTATTAATTATTTACTTTATATTAGTTTATATTCTTTTGAATATTAGTCATCAGGATTTTTTCTTGGTTGCTTATTTCGATTCATTTAGTTCCCGTATTCGGTTGCTGGTATCCAAGCCTAGCCCAAAGGGGGTTCAACTGGTGCATTTGAACAAGGCTCATATTCTACCAAGGGCCCAAAATTTTAAAGTGTATGATGTATACTTTATATTAGGCCGGCCCAAGTTCCAACTACACAAACTAACTGCGGTAAAAAGCTGAACGTGAAATCTGAAATCGTAAGAGCGGGAATCAATGCGTGAATGCGATACTCATTATTAGCTCTACCCACCAATCTCGGTAATCGGTGCTTCAATCTCGAAAAATCATGAACGACGATTGAAATTCTGCAACGGTACATCTAATTCTCATATATATGTTCAAGGTTCGAATGGTTTTTCAACCTTTCTCTCTTTCTCGTTTTCTGATTCCAATAGCAATAATCCAATCTGATTCAACTAAATCAATTCGCTCTTCATTCTTTAATTCTTTGTCCATCTTCTCTGACCGGATATTATTCCAACTTCCAATCGGGATTGAAGCTGAGTAGCAACTAGCAAGCCGACAAGGGACTAAAGGCATTTTCTAAAATTCTACAATTGATTCACGCCATAAGGTATATGTTTTACAGTTTTAAGATTTTCTGAAATTGAAATTTATTTTCAGTTTCACGGTTTCAGACTTTCTGATTCACTTCCTCTTCATATCGGTCTCACTTTTCAATTCCAATCGGCAATCAATCACACTTTTCAGAATTTGCAATTCATTCACGCCATTCTTTCTGAAATTGCAATTAACTGAAAACTGATTAAGGTATATGTTTTACAGTTTTAGGATTTTCTTCTTTCTGAAATTGCAATTGATTCAAGGATTTTCTGACTAAGGTATTTATTTTTAGTTTCAGAGTTTTGGGATTTTCTTCTTTCTGAAATTGCAATTGATTCAAGGATATGACTTTCTGAAATTGCAATTAAGGTATATGTTTTAGGATTTCTGAAATTGAAATTGATTTACAGTTTCACGGGTTTCTAATTTTGTAGTGTTGTTTTTATTTCAGATTTTCTTTTTAGTTCATTGAAAAGGATTGAATGAAAGTTTTGGTTCACGGTTTCAAACTTTTTGCATCTACACTACAAGGATCGGGGTTATTACCGGCGACAATTGTCGCCGCTAAAGGTATTAAATGTCGCCGCTAATGCCTTTACCGGCGACTTGTCGCCGCTAATGTGTCGCCGCAAATAGTTTGTCGCTAATGCTCAAAAATCGCCGCTAAAGCGTCGCCGGTAAAGCCTATCGCCGCTGATGACTCGTGTCGCCGGTAAATATGTCGCCGCTAAAGGTGTTTTAAATTAATTTTTCCCAATTATTATTATTATTATTATTATTATTATTATTATAAATTATTATATTTATATTAATAATAATAATATTTTTATTATTTTTATTATATTTAGAATTATGAATATTTTTAATATAATAATATTTTTATATTTTTAATATAATAATATTTTTATTATTTTTATATTTTTAATATAAAACCAAAATTGTAATAAATGAACCAACATACGAGATAAACAATTCCAAACAAATACTAATATCTAAAACATAATCTTCTTTACACAAATTAAAATAGTCACACAACAAAAATAAGAAACTACTCTACGTCGTCTTGATCATCCTGATCGCTTTCATCACCTTGGGTATCCCCGGCACCCTTGCTCGTTCCACCACCGTGCCCTTGCGTGTACGTACGTAAAAATTCTGCCAACGCATCTCTGTGTCTTGGATCCTCAAGCATCTGTGCAAGGGCATCCTTCAAAAAATAAAAATGTATATTATTAGTTAAAAACAAATTAAGTATTTAACAATGAAGTAGTTAACAATTAATATTTACCTTTGTAGGTGCTTCTTGGGAAGGTTGTCCTACATCAAAATGAGGCGGTATTGTCGGAGTCACGGGAGGTTTACGGCCAATCCCTTTGTAATGTCCACGGCGAGAACCCAACACCTTTTCAAATATCCCAACTTCCTTCGCGGGTTCCGGGGAAGGATCGTTTAATAACTCAAACTCACGTTCCAACTCAATCTGCATTTTACATAAATAAATAAAAAGTTAGCATTTACATATATTAAATATAATAATGATGTTGAACTAATTTTTTTTGTATAAATACTTACATATTGTTGATAAGCCAGGTCACTGTCCCATGTCCCATCTTTGCGGGTGTGAGCCTTCTTGAATTGTTCGATTCTCTTTCTACCCTGTTTAACAATAAAAAATTAGATTTGAAACAAAGCATTATCGATTTGAAACAAGCGGTAATATATATACAAAGCATTACCGATTTGAAACAAGCGTTGCTATATGTGCTTGTCCCCCCCCGGTTGGTGTATTGTTGTTGTTGACGGGTTCCTTTGTTAGCATCAGATCGCCGCCGATATTCTGGTGTGCAGAAAAAGTCTATAGCTTTGTTCCAATTTTGAAGAAGCATACCCTCGGGGGGGTGAGCTCTAGCCCTCTCTATATTATTATATCCTCCTGCGTCATCAAACTTAGTTTTTGCATCATTTTTTCGGTCCCTATACCGCTTCATCAGCACCGCATCAATACCACCCTTCAAATGCATACGCTCGCAATCATTCTCAATCGCATCAAAATCGAAGCTCCTCTACAAATTGAAAATAACTTAGTCAAGTAAAAATAAATAAATAAATAAATAAATAACATACAAAAATAAAGTTATATAAATAATTTACCCTGAGATGATGTACTAATGCATCCTTCTCGGCTTTGGAAACATTTTTCCAATCTTTTCGATCAAAGGGCATGTTATTCCACATGTATATCCCCACCTCACGAACAAAGAGGTCATACGGTCTACCAACCGGGGTATACGTGGTCGCTCTATCAAACTCTAATGTAAATTTTTGCCCTGTCTTATCCCGTTGTCGTTGCAGTTCAAGATTTTTAGCTTTTCCTCTCGTTTTTCTTCTAGCCGGTACACCTGCAATATAAATTTAAAAATATTAGTCACGATTGTTATAATAAATGAATAAATACAATAAATTAAAAAATTATAATAACACTTACCATCCATCTCGTGTAGACCCGCGCCTCTCCAAGGCGGAAGTGGTGGATCCCCAGCCCCATCTCCACCATGGCCCATCACATCGGCCATGATATAAAGTAACATCATCCAAAACAATGTCATCTCCTAACACATAAATAAATTACAATTGTTTAGGGGTTAGGGTTTAGAGTTTAAGTTTTATGGTTTAAATAAGTTTGTGTTTAGGGTTTAGGGTTTAGGGGTTAGGGTTTAAAGTTTAAGTTTTATGGTTTAAATAAGTTTATGTTTAGGGTTTAGGGTTTAGGGGTTAGGGTTTAGATTTTATGTTTTATGGTTTAAGGGTTTAGAGTTTAGGGTTTAGAATTAAATATTAAATAATTTTAATAAAACGTTACATTAACGTATAATTTTATTTTTTATAATTTGCGATTTAGACGTTATATTTAAAATGATTTAAAAAATCTATATAATTAAGTTTTTAATAATTAAGTTTACAATTTAAACATTATATTTTTTATAATTTACAATTTAAACATTATATTTTTTAGAATTAGAATTTAAACGTTATATTTAAAACGATCTAAACGTTACATTTATAACAAATCAAATAATTAATAATTAAGTACTTAACAATTACGTTTTTAACATAAGCATTAAGTTCTTAATAATTAAGTTCTTAAAAATTAAGCACTTATCAAAAACATTTCCAAACATATTATATTTTCCAAATCATTTTTCAAATTAAGCACTTAATAATTAAACACTTAAAAATTAAGTACTTAACACATTAAGAACTTAACAACACCATCACATTATACATTTTCCAAATCATTTTCCAAACATATTAGAATTTCCAAATCATTTTCCATGTTAAGCACTTAATAATTAATCACTTAATAATTAAGTTCTTAACATATTAAGAACTTAACACCATCACTTCCAAAACAAATCAAAACCATTAAACATTTTTTCATAAACTATTAAGAGCTTATAATAAGTCATTTTTCAAGAACTTAACACATTAAGAACTTAACATATTAAGACTTTAACAAAATTGCAAAAATCATTAACACATACTTATGGTGGTAGATGTTGTTTCTGAAGCAGGTGGCCGGCGGTGGGGGCGTTTTTCCGGCAGGTGGCCGGCGGTGAAGCAGGTGGTGTTCTTGGTGGTGGTGGTGGTGGTTCTAACAAGAGAAAAAGTTGGTTAAAAATCAAAATTTAACACAATATAAATAGATAATCAAAAAACTTACACAATAGATGACAAATCTCACCGGAAAAGAGAAGCTATCGCCGGAAAACAGAAGCTAATCGCCGGAAAAGAGATGTGTCGCCGGAATTAAAACGGGATCGCCGGTAAAGAGAAGTAAACCGTCGGTAGAAGTGAAAGAGAGCACCGGGGGATGTTTTGGGGTGGTGGTGGTCGGAAAATACCGCTCAATCGCCGGAATAATCGAGAGAAAAGGAGAGGGTGTTTGTGTTGCGTAACAGACGAAATGGGGATGGCGAAGACGTTAAGTCTGTTCGCAGACCTTTAGCGGCGACGAAAGAGGGTATTAGCGGCGACAAGCAAATAGCGGCGACAGGTCAAAAAGCCGCTTTTTTTCTTGACCGTCAGATGGTAACGCAATGGACGGTTCAGATGGCGATCCGTGTGACATAGCATTAGCGGCGACGTTAGAGGCATTAGCGGCGACGCTTTTGGAGGCAATTTTCCCGCTTCTTTTTTGACCGTCAGATCGAGGAATTCACGGACGGCTAAGATTGAACATGGCACGGATCGCTGAAAAGGCAATACCGGCGACGCCATTAGCGGCGACAACGGGTATTACCGGCGACATGAGACGCGTGTTCTGTGTGTCGCCGGTAATACCGGCTGTCGCCGCTAATGGCGTCGCCGGTATTGCCTGTGTTTCTTGTAGTGCTAGTAGAATTTGCAAATTTTTGGACCTACATTTATCAAATTGCACAAGGCCTCCAAAATCTCTCGGTTGGCCCTGCTGGTATCGGTTAACTTAATTTGTTTATGGGACCATGAACATCTTCCTCTATAAATCCCAATAAACGTAGCATTTTTGTGTATAAGAACATACAACTTCTGTATATCAACTGAAGGATGATCCATTCTATGGCTTCTTTAGAACAAAAGAACTTATACACAAGAATGCATGGAATAAACACGTATAATGAAACTGTAACCTATCAACACTGCAATGTAACTTTGCTCCAGTAATAAAGCAATGAGAAAAAAGAAAACACAAAAACCACACGAACATTCTGTGATGGATCTTAACATTGAGGCAGATCAGAAGGAGGAGGCAGCAACGTCTCTGATTCCCCGACCCCATTCTCAACTATGAACGCCATTGCAAAACCCCAGGCCAGATGAGTATCTATGTGACAGTGCATCAGCCAAACACCTGTAAAAATCCCAGTATCAGACTTCATGCTAAAAGATAATTAATGTTTTTCCAACTAACGATTCATAAATTCATGCGGGTTTAAATTTTAAAGTTTACCTGGATTATCCGCTACGAATCTGATGGCAGCCCATCCTCCAACTGGGACGTCAATTGTATTCCTTTGTGGTGGATCAACAAGATTGAAGTTACCAGTGTCTCTAGAAGGATTGAAATTACCAAAACCCTGACCAACAATGTAGAAATGGTATCCATGGAGATGAACAGGATGATCTTCCGTTGAGAAAATCGAAGTATCTTGGAGTACAATCTGCACACTAGAACCGAACTTTAGCTTGTAAAGTTTCGTTCCTTTAACCGGCTGCCACAGCCCACGTGGGACATTACCGGTGTAATCAAATTGCAGAGGTGGTACAGGCGGAAAGTCTGGTGTGTAGATATTAGGAATCTTTTGTGTGTAAGCTTGGAGTAAAGACACCCGATTTGGAAGTACAAACGATACGTTATTCATACTAGCCCCAAACCTTGTGTTATTAGGCCCTTGGCATCTAGGTCCAGGGGTGCAGTTAAAGAACCCGAACCCCATTGTAAAAAACAGGTTTTGATCGATTTTAGTCGGGACCGTTACTTTACCGGGACTCTTTATTTGGTTCGAGAAGGCAGTGACTGTATTCGTATCATTGTAGGCGGGAAGTTGTGGTAAAATCGGCTGTGAATTAGAAGATTTGTACTCTAAGATAGCTGTGGCGGTGGTATTGTCAAACGGAGCGTTTCTAGCAGTTGCGTAGGCGCGTGCAGCCATGTAGTACCGACCCGGCTGCTGATCCGCGGTCAACAGGACGTCGGTGGTTTGACCAGGTCCAACCATGATGACGTTTGTTGTAAATTGTTTGGTGTAAACAGCATCAGTGGCGACTACTGTTAGTTTGTGGTTAGCGACGCTGAAGAAGAGTTGTTGATTGAGTGCAGCATTGATGACCCTTAGAAGAACTGTATCACCTTTGTTCACTGTAAGTTTCGTGGTACCTTGGCTTGAACATCGGAAAAGATCACCAGGTTGGCCATTAATGGTGATAGCATCTGACACATTGGGAGCCGCACCACTGAACAAAGCTTGTCGTAGAACACTGATGACTTTTCTATCCCACCATTCACCTGTTAGTTTCATCGTCAACAATAAACAAAACAATTCATTGATTAAAAAAGTGTGTAAACTGCGAATTAAGCCATGAAATCAACTTAATTAAGGACGTGAAGTATATACCTAGAACAACGGGAAACTCGATTTTGGGCTTTGGGAAAGGGTATGAAGAACCTGACTTGGGTCGGATAACAAATGCACCATAGACTGTAGCTCGTAGCCATCTGCTATGAGCATGCCACCACAATGTTCCCTCCTGGTCGGTTATGGTGAACCTGTATGTGTAACTTCCTCCTGGACGGATCGGGCATTGGGTCACAAATTCAGGCCCATCAGCCCATGGGTTTCGTAGTTGACGCAATCCATGCCTGAAAACAACGAACCATTAGAGTACGTCTCAAAACAAATTTAATGCGTGACTAAAAAGATAAAACTAAAGTACCAATGAATCGTGACATTATATTTGGCAGCATTCGTGACTTTGATAACGAGACTATCACCATTTTGTACGTCGATAGTTGGGCCTGGGAATTGTCCGTTAACTGTAACTATTCTATGGTTTTTACATAGCCTTGTTGCTGCTTGTTCTTGAACCTGTAACAAATAACGATTAGCATTAACTGTTGAAAAACGGATATTAATTTTAAAAAAAAAAATGTAAGTGAAGATGATGGTACATTATAAAACGTACTTTAAACTCATAGTTATGTGTTTCTGCGAATGTAGTAAGAGCAAGAGAAAGCAGAAGGCTCAGAAGGAGGGTGGGCCTAGAGATGGACATCATGGGATTTTGTTAAGGTTTTAGCTTGTTTTGTGAACACTTTTGAGTGAAGAAGTGTGAAGGTTTTGTGTGTTTAGATGACGATAAGGGGTGGGTTTATATACCAAGTCTTTGATGGGGTCAGGTTGATTATGAGTCAACAGTGAAGTTGGAACCGAAGGAAACTTAGATGATTTTGGTGCAACCACTGGGCTTATTTTAAAAGATTATAACATGAAGCAGGAGACTAGTTTTTGAGTTTTTGTAGTGATGCATGTGGAACTGGGACATAGGTATCTGGGTTCAAACGGGTTTAAGATTAAACGGGTTGAACTATGTCATGTCAACCCGCTAACATAACATTGATTGTCCATTTTCTAAGCTTCATATAAATTTGATACGTTATATATATAATTATAAGAATAAAGGGCTCACGGACTAGACCGGTCCTCGTTTTATCCGGTACAGTCCATTTGGTTTTGTCTAGTTTAATTCAGTCCATTTTTTGTATGATTAACATTATTAATGAAAAAAATAAAAAAATTAATGAAAAAGACAATCAGATGACAAACAGAATAGTCCAGTCGAGCCTTGTTATGGACCATTGATCCGAACCATCATCTTGGCGACAAACACATCCTTATGGTGGTCACCAACATGTAACATGACTAAATGGTTAAAGTTCTTCTAAGTTCAATTATGTAATAAAAAAAATTATAGAAAGAGGAAAACAGTTTCACATTTTGATGATTTGATCTATAAAAAATTGGTTTGGACTTTGCATAGGTGTACATGGGGTTGGACCCAGTGACCCTCATTGTTTAATTATTTTTGAGTTATGGTTTGGGTTTGGTGCGGGTGAGGTGCATTTCCTCGTATGGTGGTTGACTTGCTTCCACTTCTCAACAATTTAAGAAAAATCTGCCTCTCTCTCACGATTAATAAATTTGATTTAATACTATGTTCTATAAAAATTGTATAAGTTCATTATTAGTGCCGTTTTATTATTATATTGAATGCGCCAAAACCGAAAAGCTTTAGTGGATGGAAAGAGTTTTAAAGTTCGATATAGTGTTATAAAACAGTCAAAAACTCTTGTGCTCGTGTTTCTTAAGAAACTTGAATAGCTTAAAGATCGCAAATTTACTGAAATTGTTGGACTAAAATCAGTTGATAGCTAGTAAACGTCATATGATAGAGACCGATTCCAGGTGGTCAACCTCCGAAGGAATAGAGACGAGACAAACAATAATTTTACTAATTTTCTGCCTTCAAAACAATGAAAATACATCCTAATATATAAGAATGAAATATCTAAAAACTAGGAAGCACTACAAGGATCGGGGTTATTACCGGCGACAGTTGTCGCCGCTAAATACAATAAATTAAAAAATTATAATAACACTTACCATCCATCTCGTGTAGACCTGCGCCTCTCCAAGGCGGAAGTGGTGGATCCCCGGCCCCATCTCCACCATGGCCCATCACATCGGCCATGATATAAAGTAGCATCATCCAAAACAATGTCATCTCCTAACACATAAATAAATCACAATTGTTTAAAGGTAGTAAGTGTCGCCGCTAATGCCTTTACCGGCGACTTGTCGCCGCTAATACGTCGCCGCAAATAGTTTGTCGCTAATGCTTGAAAATCGCCGCTAAAGCGTCGCCGGTAATACATGTCGCCGCTGAAGACATGCGTCGCCGGTAAAGATGTCGCCGCTAATGGTAGCCCCAGTTTCCGGTGATGACGTGTCGCCGGAGATGGCGTCGCCGCTAAAGCATAATGGTGTCGCCACTAAAGGTTTTTTAAATTATTTTTTTTAATTATTATTATTATTATTATTATTATTATAAATTATTATATTTTTTAGAATTATGAATATTTTTAATATAATAATATTTTTATTATTTTTATATTTTTAATATAAAACCAAAATTGTAATAAATGAAACAACATACGAGATAAACAATTCCAAACAAATACTAATATCTAAAACATAATCTTCTTTACACAAATTAAAATAGTCACACAACAAAAATAAGAAACTACTCTAAGTCGTCGTCTTGATCATCTTGATCGCTTTCATCACCTTGTGTATCCCCGGCACCCTTGCTCGTTCCATCACTGTGCCCTGGCGTGTACGTACGTAAAAATGCTGCCAACGCATCTCTGTGTCTTGGATCCTCAAGCATCTGTGCAAGCGCATCCTTCAAAAAAATAAAAATGTATATTATTAGCTAAAAACAAATTAAGTATTTAACAATGAAGTAGTTAACAATTAATATTTACCTTTGTAAGTGCTTCTTGGGAAGGTTGGCCTACATCAAAATGAGGCGGTATTGTCGGAGTCACGGGAGGTTTACGGCCAATCCCTTTGTAATGTCCACGGCGAGAACCCAACACCTTTTCAAATACCCCAACTTCCTTCGCGGGTTCCGGGGAAGGATCGTTTAATAACTCAAACTCACGTTCCAACTCAATCTGCATTTTACATAAATAAATAAAAAGTTAGCATTTTACATATATTAAATATAATAATGATGTTGAACTAATTTTTTTGTATAAACACTTACATATTGTTGATAAGCCAGGTCACTGTCCCATGTCCCATCTTTGCGGGTGTGAGCCTTCTTGAATTGTTCGATTCTCTTTCTACCCTGTTTAACAATAAAAAATTAGATTTGAAACAAAGCATTATCGATTTGAAACAAGCGGTAATATATATATACAAAGCATTACCGATTTGAAACAAGCATTGCTATATGTGCTTGTCCCCCCACGGTTGGTGTATTGTTGTTTTTGACGGGTTCCTTTGTTAGCATCAGATCGGCGTCGATATTCTGGTGTGCAGAAAAAGTCTATAGCTTTGTTCCAATTTTGAAGAAGCATACCCTCGGGGGGGGGGGGGGGGGTGAGCTCTAGCCCTGTCTATATTATTATATCCTCCTGCGTCATCAAACTTAGTTTTTGCATCATTTTTTCGGTCCCTATACCGCTTCATCAGCACCGCATCAATACCACCCTTCAAATGCATACGCTCGCAATCATCCTCAATCGCATCAAAATCGAAGCTCCTCTACAAATTGAAAATAACTTAGTCAAGTAAAAATAAATAAATAAATAAATAACATACAAAAATAAAGTTATATAAATAATTTACCTTGAGATGATGTACTAATGCATCCTTTTCGGCTTTGGTAACATTTTTCCAATCTTTTCGATCAAAGGGCATGTTATTCCACATGTATATCCCCACCTCACGAACAAAGAGGTCATACGGTCTACCAACCGGGGTATACGTGGTCGCTCTATCAAACTCCAATGTAAATTTTTGCCCTGTCTTATCCCGTTGTCGTTGCAGTTCAAGATTTTTAGCTTTGCCTCTCGTTTTTCTTCTAGCCGGTACACCTGCAATATAAATTTAAAAATATTAGTCACGATTGTTATAATAAATGAATAAATACAATAAATTAAAAAATTATAATAACACTTACCATCCATCTCGTGTAGACCCGCACCTCTCCAAGGCGGAAGTGGTGGATCCCCGGCCCCATCTCCACCATGGCTCATCACATCGGCCATGATATAAAGTAGCATCATCCAAAACAATGTCATCTCCTAACACATAAATAAATTACAATTGTTTTAATTACTAAATCAATTTCGAGCGGGTATTTCTAAGCTTTTGATGATTGAAACGAAGAAATGTAAACATATAGTTTACGTTTCAGAGTACCTAAACACTACAACATTTGCGATTTAAATAAGTTCATGTTTTAGTTTAGGGGTTAGGGTTTAGAGTTTAAGTTTTATGGTTTAAATAAGTTTGTGTTTAGGGTTTAGGGTTTAGGGTTTAGGGTTTAAGGTTTAGGGTTTAGGGGTTAGGGTTTAAAGTTTAAGTTTTATGGTTTAAATAAGTTTATGTTTAGGGTTTAGGGTTTAGGGTTTAGGGGTTAGGGTTTAGAGTTTAAGTTTTATGGTTTAAATAAGTTTGTGTTTATGGTTTAGGGTTTAGGGGTTAGCGTTTAGCGTTTAGGGTTTAGGGTTTAAGTTTTATGGTTTAAATAAGTTTTTGTTTAGTGTTTAGGGTTTAGGGTTTAGGGGTTAAGGGTTAGGGTTTAGGGTTTAGGGTTTAGGGTTTAAGGTTTAGGGGTTAGGGTTTAGAGTTTAAGAAATAAGTTTATGTTTAGGGTTTAGGGTTTAGGGTTTAGGGTTTAGGGTTTAGGGGTTAAGGGTTAGGGTATAGGGTTTAGGGTTTAGGGTTTAGGGGTTAGGGTTTAAAGTTTAAGAAATAAGTTTATGTTTAGGGTTTAGGGTTTAGGGTTTAGGGTTTAGGGGTTAGAGTTTAAGTTTTATGGTTTAAATAAGTTTATGTTTAGGGTTTAGGGTTTAGGGTTTAGAGTTTAAGTTTTATGGTTTAAATAAGTTTGTGTTTAGGGTTTAGGGTTTAGGGGTTAGGGTTTGAGGTTTGAGGTTTAGGGTTTAGGGTTTAGGGTTTAGGGGTTAGGGTTTAGATTTTATGTTTTATGGTTTAAGGGTTTAGAGTTTAGGGTTTAGGGTTTAGGGTTTAGGATTAAATATTAAATAATTTTAATAAAACGTTACATTAACGTATAACTTTATTTTTTATAAGTTGCGATTTAGACGTTATATTTAAAATGATTTAAAAAATTTATATAATTAAGTATTTAATAATTAATTTTAAGATTTAAACATTATATTTTTTATAATTTACAATTTAAACATTATATTTTTTAAAATTAGAATTTAAACGTTATATTTAAAACGGTCTAAACGTTACATTTATAACAAATCAAATAATTAATAATTAAGTATTTAACAATTAAGTTTTTAACATAAGCATTAAGTTCTTAATAATTAAGTTCTTAAAAATTAAGCACTTATCAAAAACATTTCCAAACATATTATATTTTCCAAATCATTTTTCAAATTAAGCACTTAATAATTAAACACTTAAAAATTAAGTACTTAACACATTAAGAACTTAACACCATCACATTAGCGGCGACACGTTAGGCTTATTAGCGGCGACACGTCATTACCGGCGACATTAAAAAAACCCGCTTTTCTCCTGGGCCGTTAGATCAGAGTGCAACGGACGGTGGAGATGGCGATCCGCGTGAAAACTCAATAGCGGCGACACAATGACCTTTAGCGGCGACGCCTTTGGTGGGAATTTTCCCGCTTCTTTTTTCACCGTCGGATCACACATTTGGTGGACGGTTTGGATTAAACAGCACGCGGATCGCCGAACACTCAATACCGGCGTCACCTTTACCGGCGACAGCCGGTATTAGCGGCGACACCAAACGCGTGTTTTGGGTGTCGCCGCTAATACCGGCTGTCGCCGGTAAAGGTGACGCCGGTATTGACGACATTTCTTGTAGTGAAGTGGGAAACATGGCTTGACCAATATATAAGAATGCAAATATCTAAAAACTAGGAAGTGGGAAACATGGCTTAACCGTACAAAGGTGAACGTAACTACTTTTGCAAAAACATAAATAAATACAATAATTAACTAAGCACCAAATAACTATCAGGAACATGCAATCATGGTTTGGCAGTCAAGAAGGCGTGGGACTCCATGCAATGTTTTAGCGACAAGCAAGTGATAGTTACACATATTGTCGCAAAGGCCTTTCCCAGTAACACCTGGTCTCTCTAATTGGTCTGGCCATGGAGGCGGCCTCTGGTACCGCCCTAGATCCATATCAATACCTCCACCCTTAAAATGGACCTTGTCCTCAAGGTCCTGTAAGTTAGTGCCAAGAGTAATAAGGGTGGGAAAATGTTGGCAAACGCCTGAAAAGTTAGCGAGAGAGGTAGGACTTGCACGAAGGTTTTTTTGTGGTAGTAGTTGCGACGGTGGAAGTGGTTGTTGTGTTGACAGGGACGATGACGGCTGCTGTGGTGGCGGTGATAACAGTGGCAATGTTGTTGGTGATGGCAATGGGGTTGGGTGTTGGTATTCATTTTTCGCTGATATGTTTACAATGTGTGTTGTTGTCTCGGAATTGGTTGCGACGTTGGTGATCATTTGCGTGATTAGTGCATCAAGATGGTTGGCATTAGCGGTGAAAATATTGATGAGGGCAGAGAGTTGCTCTTGGATACTTGGCGGTGTGTCATCGGTTGACAGATCTTGGCGGGGAGGTATGACGAACATCAATGAAAGCACCAATGATAGAGACCGATTTGAGGTGGTCAACCTCCTAAGGAATAGAGACAATACAAACAATACTTTTACTAATTATCTGCCTTCAAAACAATGAAAATACATCCTGATATATAAGAATGCAAATATCTAAAAACTAGGAAGTGGGAAACTTAATCGTACTAAGGTGAATGTAACTGCTTTTGCAAAAATATAAATAAATACAATAATTAAATAAGCACTAAAGAACTATCAGGAACATGCAATTGTGGTTTGACAGCCAAGACGGCGTGGGACTCCATGCAATGTTTTAGAGACAAGCAAATGACAGTTACACATACTGTCTCAAAGGCCTTTCCCATGAACACCTAGTCTCTCTAATTGGTCTGGCCATGGAGGTGGCTTCAGGTACTGCCCTAGATCTGTATCACACAATCACTTTACAAGAAATAAAAATATAAATTATGCGTTTGCCAAAATTTCTGCTTATACAGAAAAGCTTTAAAACCCTAAAACCCATACCTCAAAAGAGAGCAATAACCCAATAAATGAAACACTAAGTGTACAAGAAACTCATCAACAAGACAGTTATAATTTATAAACTCATGAAATTCTTTATATTTGAAGTTCTGGTCCCTGCAAAACCTTCATTTTATAGGCAGTTCCTTGAGTCGTTATCATCTCTATTGCAACATCAACCGCCTTTCAAGACTTAACCGTGACAAATCTGATCCCCAACCTCCACATCATCAACAGAAGAAACAATTCTTTCTAGAATCTTCACAATTTTCCCGGGCCCACCAACATCATTATTTTGTTCACAATCAATCGATGATAATAAAATGTCAACATCTCCATCAACCGACTTTTCAATTTGCTCTTTTAACCATATAGTAACTTCATCAACCATGTTATGCAGCGATAAAATTGATTTCTTGATTGAATTGGAAAGTTGGGTGTTTGGCTGGTCAGAATGCTTGCCGCCACCTTTCTTCTTTTTCTTACCGGCTGGAAGAGATGACGGGACGCATGACTAGATGATGAGACCGTGCCAAGTCAGTGGCTTGGTCACTAACTGGGTCAGAATGGAAACATCGATACGGGGGGAAGATACGTATCGTCGCTAAAGGTCATCTTTGTCGCCGCTAATAGTAATACTGGCAACTAGTCGCCGCTATGGAGTCGTCACTAACAGCTCGTCGGCATTGCTTACGTGTCGCCACTAAAACATGTCGTCGGATTGTGTCGCCGCTAATAGTGTTTTTTAATGTAAAACCAAAAAACCTAGTATATGTGCATTTAAATACGTTCTGTTGCAAGATAAAACATACTAGCATACATAGTCCATCCAAAATGCCAAAAACTAGTTATCAAAAATCATGCAAAATAGTATCAAATTTTTTAGTTACAAAATATTAGTATCAAACATCTAAAAACAACAAAATCCTCCATCATCTTGTTAGCTATTGTACGATCGCATCATATCTATAAGTCTAACTCTAAATATTGGGTCATCAAGCATCATCTCAAATTTATTGTTCTACAAATTAAATCAAACATTATAAGTATCAAATATTTCCCAAATTAGCAATCTAGTTAGCATTTTTATAAGTATCAACCATTTACCAAAATAGCAATCTACTAAAAATGCATTCATTAATCCTTATATAAGATTTTAAAATAAATAATACCAATTTATCTATTTAGATTGAGGTTGTGTCTGTGATGACTGTCCCTCTGCAAACGATCTCCAAGTGTTCTAGTGTTCTGTCCGACTTAACATATCAACTCAACAGCAAGAAGCAAGTTCCCATAAGGCAACGCGTCCCTTTCAAAGAAGGTTTTCGAATTATGCCTTTAACATGACCGCGAGGAGCACCCAATACCTTTTCAAATATCTCGACATCATTCGATGGTATTTGATTACATTCTTCATATGCTTGTTGTAATTCACGCTACATTTTACAAACATGATTTTATATATATATATATATATATATATATATATATATATATATATATATATATATATATATATATATATATATATATATATATATATATATATATATATATTTTATATATATATATATATATATATATATATATATATATATATATATATATATATATATATATATATATATATATATATGCACACACTTTAAATAAACACTTACATGTTGCTGCTCAATTATTGGGCTGTCAAAATTCTCATATTTCCTCGTATGACCATCACGGAAGGCCTCTTGTCTTTTCCTGTTTCACATAAGAAATTAGATTATACATTAGATAACTACTTATATATTAATTATTACTTCTTTATTTGTATATATTCAAAACATTACTTCTTTATAACGAGCACTATTATACTTGCGTGTCCCGCCGCGGTTTGTGAATTATTGCTTTGCATGAACTCCTTTGTTACTTTCTGAACGTTTCGATGTGCATCCGTGTGGAAATAATCTATAACTTTCTTCCAATTTCTACGATCCATACCCGTGGGAGGTGGTCCAAATCTCTTGCTGTTGGATTAGGTGTCTAAGCCATGACCTTATATTTGTATTTATCTTGTTAATAGAAGCAAAGTCCATTTGGGTTGCCCTCATAGCAGGAGGATTGATGTAGAAGTCAGTAGAGAGAAATATTGATTTATTAATTGTTTAATAAATCAATAGAAATAAATAAATAGTTTATTAATATATTTAATTGTTAATATATTAATTGGAAACTATAATAATTAATTATAAATTAATCTAGAATTAATTAGATTTAATTTGGAGATTAATTTAATTAATTAAAAGTACAGGGACTGGTTTTGTAATTATTCAATAGTTGAATATTGACTGGCCAGTCTAGGGGTTAAAGGTGGCGAGATTTGTGGTGCCACCACAAGGATCTCGAAACCCTAATTAGGGTTTAAGTAATGCCTTGTCCAATTGGTAAAAAGGCTTGCCAAAGATGGGCTCTAGGGTTTTAAGCTGTGCCACCTGAAAACTATAAATAGGGAACCCCTGAGAAACCCTAGCCTGCGCCAACTCTCTCTACCAGAAGAAACTCAGGTGTCTTCTCTCCTCTATTTCTTGGGTGTGACTCCATTTGAGGCAAAACACTTGTGCTGCTAGCTTCTAGATCAAGAATCAAAGGTTGGTTCTTCTGTTTTATACCTTAGAAATTATTGTTGGGCTTTAGGTTTATTATTATATGTTCATAGAAGAAAACATAGATCTCTCTTAGGGTTGCATGTGAACTTAGGAAATTTATAGTTCATAGTTTGTGTAAAACCCTTCAGTGGTATCAGAACTGGCTTGTTTTCTTGTGAATTTGATGCATTTATTTTGCTTGTTGTTGGGTGTTTTGCGAAAATAGACCCACCATTAGGGGTGTGAGAAAAAACCGAAACCGAATAACCGAACCGAACCGAATGATGTTTGGGTTGTTTGGTTCGGGTTATTTGGTTTTTGGTTAATTTGGTTTGGTTAACCGAATAAGGATACCTTATTCGGTTTGGTTTTGGTTAAAATTTAATTGTTTTGGTTAAACCGAAAAACCGAATAAATTACTAATTAATATATATTTTTATAAATTAATATTTTATATCTTAATTCATATATATTTGTTAACAGGAAATTTTATAACTCGTTAATAAGTTACACTAAACTATATATGTATAAAGCCCAATTAGTCCAAAGTCCAAATTCGACATACCCATTTGACTATTTGAGATCGTCTTTTTTTACCGTTCCTTTTTTCCTCATATGTTATGTACTTACGTATAGTGTTTTTTTTTTCATTTGGTAAAAGTTCAGTGAGTTTTTCTTAAGTTTATGTCTACTTTTTCTTACGAATGTTTATTTGGTTTAACCGGTAAACCAATCCGATTAAACCGTAACCGAATAAACCAAAACCGATTAAACCAAACCTTATTTGGTTTGGTTATGGTTAGTTTTAAGATGCTAAAAAACCGAAAAAACCGAACCGAAAAAACCGAAAACCGAAAAAACCGACCGAATAACACCCCTACCCACCATGAGGCCATTGTCGAAATTGGTGGCTAGGGTTTTGAAAACCCTAGCCTCCTCCCTTCCTTTTTTCGATTTCTGCTTGCCATGTTTAGTTGGTTGTTATTTTTGGTAATTATTGGATAATTAAATAACTGGAACCCCTTTTCCCATGCCTGCTGATTTCGAAATTTAAGGGAAAGGTTAGGAAATTAATTTGATTAAATTTTGTGATTCCCTTACTTATTTAATTAGTTTAATTAAATTGTTTAATTAAAAGTCCAATTAAATCACTTAAAGAATTAATTTAAATTTTCGAAAAAATAGACATTAATTTTCGAAATTTAATAATAAATTAATTATAAAATATTTTAATAAGATTAAATATATCTTATATATTTATGATTAAAAGTTAATATTTATATGTAAGATAAAACTACTTAGTCTTACCGTTAGTAGGTCTCATTCACAAAACTATCATATAAAGAGGGTATAAGGCGACTGCCTATAAAATGGTAGTCTAATGGGTGTCCACTCTCACCCACTGCTCTCCTGGTCAGTCTAGTGTCGTTAAGCGAACGGGTTTGATAGAACCGCTAAGCCTCTTAAAAGTATAATTGTATAATTGAAAGTACTAGAACCTTGAACAAAATCACAATCTAGTTACTTTAGCTCAAAAATGTGAATGAGTTGCTAATCCATGAAGTTGCACATTGCACCTTGTGAAACATTGGTGGAGCGTGTGTGGTTAACCGGCACACCAATAGGGGTTCACAATGAGTTGCAGTGGGTTTCTCGATTTTACCATTATTGATGGAGCGTGTGTGGTTAACGGCATGTCAATTAGAGATGGTAATTGACTCCGAGAGTACCAAGCTAACTTGCATCGTTATTCACACCTGGTTTGTGATCCTCGGCATCCCAGTCACAAACAGTGGGGCACATCCAAGATTAAACATGCCATTGAACTGTTCAATGAATCTCAACAGACCTAGGAATTTCATATGATGAAATTGATAAGTGTGTTATCTACCTTAATGACCATTATGTTGTGACTACGGCATCCTTCTTCACACCATAGTTGGGGTATTTTGGGTCCTAGCCTTAATAAATAATAAATTGGGTAATTATTTAAAATGATTAATTAAACTAATAAATTCTGCTTATTGTAGATGTCTGAACCAAGTGTCTATTCTCCTCCCTCTCCTCCTTCACCCATTTTTGAGAGCATCAGAATGCACCTGCCAAATATGGAAAGGCTGACTAGCCTTAACTGTAAGGAATGGCTTCGCAATTGGAGAATGGTTCTCGTCATTGCTAGCAAGCTTCATCTCACCGAGTATCCGATCCTGGTTCCACCGGAACAAGTCATCATAAAGAGTTCTTATGATAAGCATAACTTCTTGGTTGATGAATCCGAAAAGATTCGTGACCTCATGCTATTGACCATTGACCCCGAGTTCTGCAAGGATTTTGAATCCTTGTGGCCATATGAGTTAATGCAATCGGTTGAGGAAAAGTTCCAAAAACCAGTTGAAGAGGAACGAGCTAGGATCTTCAAAAGACTTGTAGAGTACAAGCTAAAAGAAGGAAGTAGCATCGATTTGCATGTTCTTCAGATTGAAGCTTACATAGGTGAATTGTGCAAACTTGGTTATTCCATGAGTCAGGAGATGAGTGTTAACATTCTACTCGCTTCGCTAACTAGTGAGTACGATCTGTTCATTCAGACGTATAGAAAGGAAGACCAGAAAAGGGCTTTTATGTAAATGCGTCCACTATTTACTTTATACGAGTCACTCTTGGATAGGCATAGCTCCAATAGTTCAGCTACTTCTGGATTGAGTCCAATGAAAAGACACAGCAAGAAGCGATCCAGATCGTCTCGACATGTCTTAAACTGGGAATCCACAGAATCGGATACAGTCGCGGAAAGATTGGAAGACGCTCCAAGGTCAAAATCTTTTGAAAGCTCAGGTATATCTAAAAACCTCAAAACTCATGTTCCATAATTCCTTGATACATAATGTGATAGTCACATTTTGGTTTGTATGCAGGGAATCGGTAGGGTATGGGACTTTGGCGCATAGGAGCACATTTGGATTGGATTTCCAGCTCATGCAGTTTTGAAGTTTAGATAGATATTAAAATCATGTTCTTAGCTTGTTAGATGCATATGACATTGCCTATCATATATTACATTGTTCAAGGATTTTGTTTTAATAAAATTTTTAGTTTTCTTTTAACACATGTTGTTTGAAATATCCTTGAAATGTTGTATGAATGTGTTGAATGCATGATTAGTAATAACTTGAATATTGATACATCCAAAGTGTTTGGATTTAGGAATTGTGTCCCTTATGATTGTTAAGATAAATGTTATAAGAATCAATTCAACCAAAGGTCCAGTTGGACAGGACTTTGGAATCATTTGACTTGGAGTCACATGATGAATTGAGCTCTTAATGTGTCAAGAAAAGAATCACCCAAAGATCCAGTTGGACAAGACTTTGGAATCATTTGACTTAGAGTGAGACGATGATTAGGTTCTTTATAAAGCACATATGACAAGAAATGAATCACCCAAAGATCCAGAGGATAGGATTTTGGAATCAATTAACTTAGAGTCAACTGAAGATTGCAAGTCTTGAACAGAATTAACAAAGTCATAAGTTTACATAGAGATGTAAAAGACATTGAGATTAGGTGCAACGGACGCATCGGTTGCTGTGTATTGCTCGAATCGTCAAATAGAACACAATTATTTGTACTTCACGATATTTGTCATTCGGTATGACGAATATGGCTTCGCTTATCAGAATAAGCAATTGAATTGAAACTTTGAACAGTTGTGTAAGACCCCTTCCACCGAGTCGCGGCCTGAAGGAATCCGCGGCGCGGCTTTAGGAAGAATCTAGAATCGCGTAGGATTTGCACGCACGGCGCGGATCTAAAGATCCCGCGACGCGGTGCGCCTCTAAGGTGAAAAACCCTAATTCGGATTTAAACGCCTATATAAAGGGACCCAGCCCTAGGGTTCGTGTTTTTGGGAGTTTTCTGGAGCAGAGGCGTCTGGTTTCAGCAGAGACTCTTTGGTTCCAAGGCTTTGGAGGTTTGAAGGAAGAGATACAACGTGGGGGAAGGTGGTAGTCGATCGGGTGCATTTCTCCGTTTTCCAAAAGCAAGGTAAGAGGATCTACCTTCTGATATTTCAGTTTATCCCGTTTTTATGGTGTTATTCCTTAAGTAGTAGTCTTAGATGACTTGTAACCCTTAGGGTTAGACTAAGGACATGAATAGACTTGCATGTCCCTAAGGAAGTGATCTTAGGGTAGTTTCTGATCTCAAGAAGGGTTTGGAGTGAAACCCTAGCCGTTTGATGCACTGTTAAACGCTATAAACATTTTGGAAAGTTACGAGCTGCGACGCAGACTGCCTATGTCAGCGGCGCGGACTCGGCTGAAACCCCGTGTTTATTCGATGATAGCCGCGGCGCGTAGGAGGAAGAGCCACGCCGCGGCGAGCGACTGTTTGACCAGGAACTTAGTTTTGACCACGGTTTAATGGCAAATATTGAGTCTAACCTTTAGGCAGGTCTGCAAGAGCCTGGTCAGTAATTGATATGTTGTATGTGTGTGGGATTTAGGTGTGTGGACGAGCTAAGTGGGGATATTAAAGAATATCTACACAGTTTCGAACCAGGTGAGTATCCTCACCTTACTATGTGATGTTGCATGTTAGGCATCTTGTGTGTTTTGTACAGTTATATGATTTATTATATATCTGTGATTAATTGTTGTTGGGCTCAGTACTGATGCGTGTCCCCTCGTAGCTGTTGTATGTCGAGTTGGACTATTGCCTTGTCCCATAGCTGTTGTATGATGGGCTGGGCCATAACCGGGAACCCATAGCTGTTGTATGATGGGTAGAACCTTCCCGTGTCCATAGCTGTTGTATGATGGACGCCCGTAGCTGTTGTATGGCGGGTAGGGTCGGGTCGTTCTCGAGGACGGGTTGTTTATGAAAGGTTTTCCGTAACCATGAACTAAATAACCTAAGTTCACATGCAGGTATGCAACCTAGAAAAGATCTATGTTTTCTTTCTTTGAACATGTAACTAATTCCTAAAGGCCAAACAAAAATAAACTAAAAGAATAAATCAGAAAAACTAACCTTTAGTTTTAATCTTGAAGCTAAGCAGCACAAGTGTCCTGCCTCAAATGAGATCACACCCAGGGAGCCAGAGGGTGGACGAAAATTCCAGAGAGAATTATATGATTGAGCACTAATAATAAGGCCTAGGGTTCCCTATTTATAGGGAAACAAGAAACCCTAGCCGTCAGCCATTTTCCGGATTATACGTACGCGCGTCGCGGCCTTTACATTGGCGCGCCGCGCGCCGCAATTCAACTATTGAACTTGTACGAATATGTACGCGCGTCGCGGCCTTTACATTGGCGCGTCGCGCGCCGCAATTCAACTATTGAATTTGTACGACTTTAATCCTTGACTTCCTGATTAATCTAATTAATGCCACAGAAATTAATCCAATTAATTCCTGATTAATTATTAATCAATCAATATAGTTTCTAATTAATATATTATCACTTTAATATATTAACAAACCATATCTTTTATTTCTATTGATTTATTAATCCCATAATAAACCAACCTTTCTCTATACCGAACTTTCTACCAAACCTCCAGCTATGAGGGCAACCCAAATGGACTTTGCTTCTATTAATTAGGTAAATACAAATTATTAGTCATGGCTTAGACACCTAATCCAACAGTCTCCCACTTGGATAAGTCTATGACTATAATTACCAATTTAACCTCTAATTAATCAGCAAACTGTAGCTTTCAATAAACTGCTGCCGAACTCTGACCTAGTCAGTTCTGTCCATAGATAAGTGATCAGATGATCCTCCGTCCAACAAGATATTTTCAGACATGAGACATGGATTGAGATCAATCTCTGTCTGATACACTGTTTCCCGATTTCCGATTTTGTTCATGACTTTTAGACTTCTAATTGAACGAATCAATTCATTCCTGGCTGGCCAGCGCTTCAGTCAACTTCAAAATCATCGAGTGGCCAACAGATATCTGTTTCCCGTCTGGGTCAAGGGACGAATAAGCTTCGACTAATATGTTATATCTTTTACCCGACAAATCACTCACAACAGCACGTTTTATAACACCGAGTTACCGATGCGTTTTCGTACTATCAATGAACAACCGCCTTGCAAATTATAACTCATATCTCTCAACTTTAAGACCATAAGATATTATCGTCTCAACATTGCTCGTGATATAATCCATGAAGCAATCTATTGAGCACGGGTTTATCCAATACTCAAATCTCCATTTCCAAGTACTCATGAACGTTGCAGCAATCTTATTGCTATGTCTAACTCCTTAGACAATCTACAACCAATTCATGACAGTCTTCCTTCATACTTACTCCCTAAAAGTATGAGTGACTGTGGATATTTGAATAATCCAATTATTCAGGAAGTAAACATGCAAAAGCGAAACATAAAATCTGACTGGCAGCTACTCCTGCTTATTACCAAGTCTCCACGAGGTAATCACCAAGTCGGATTTATCATAACTATTATCGGTTTCTTTTTCTCTTTTAAACTTTCAATTCAAGCCTTTCATATCCATGTCTATGACCTTTTCACTCTTTCTATGTATCCAAGTGTCTAACACTTATACACTTTATTGCAGATGATCCTATCGGATACTCTTCCGATGATATCTCAATTTGTCATTTTGTCATTCTCTCTCACAACTCCATTCCGGTGATGTGTACCGTGACTGCCCATGGTTCTCGGGTCTTTAGTCTACATGACTACACCCTAAGACAATTTCGAGGTGTCATGATGTGCCGGTGAACCACACGCGCTCCATCAGAAACCAACGAAATTCTTTAACCATGAAGTCCTACAGCACCACGTTCTGGTGTAAATAATTACCGATTTGAAAACCCTTTCAAATCAATCACCCTAATCATTTCCCAATGATTTCTCACGTCTGTTCAAAAAATCCATTCAGTATTCTCAGCCAGGCAATATCCTGAATCCAACTTACAATGCTCTAAGCATTATGTCATCAGGATATGTTCATAACACTTCTGATTTGTCCAAGAGGCTCGAGGAACCTGATGTAATCTCATTCCAAGCCCTTTTGGAATCCTAAGATTACCAATAATCCTTGTGTCATGATTTCCGGAAACCATTTCCTTTCAGGGACTCTTTCTTATGCATCTTGAATCCCATCAAGATCATATTCTCAATGGCTAAGTCAATACTGTCAGTCTCATCTATCTGATAGATGTCTATGAACTACGTGAGCATGCTGCACCTTCTTTGTTTCTTTCATGCCAATTCATTACACTTTGCAATGACAGGAAACTCCATTCCTAGGGTTATGCATCTTGAATCTCATCAAGATCATATTGGTAGAATTCTGATCTATCTAATAGATGTTCACAACCACCTGAGTATGTTGTATCTCTTAAAGTCTTTCATAGTGAACCGTTTCTTAACACCAAGTCATTACACTTTGTAATGATAAGAGACGTTTCCTAGAACCAGTATGTAACCCACATACAATGATAGCAGATAACAACGATACTCCCACTGGCTTTGACACCGTTATATGACTCTTTCGGACTATTTACAAAATCCAGTACTTATGGCACATTTTGCGAAACCGAAATCCAAACCTTTCCGACATATTAAAGGAAATCTTTCAGGCTATTCACAAAATCCAAACCTTTTGGCCTATTTTAAGAATCTGAATATCCTTTCTTGTGAGATGCCCATGGGACGAATCCTGGGGCCATGTACCTTTTTTAATGGCATGCTCTATGTGAGTCCCTATTAGTGTGCCGGTAAACCACACATGCTCCACTAACGACTCACACTATGCCATGAAGAATCCTCTCGGATTACATCTTCTATTGAGAGTGCTTCTCTCAGAATCAATTGCTTGACTCCAAGTGATGACTCATTCAACCAGATGTTCTGTAAGTACATTTCTATGTTCCCTTCTTTTGATGATTCAATTACTCCCACTGGTTCCTAGACCAGTTGTAAAGATCAATCAAACTGTCACATAGACTGTGTCTCGCGGTAAGGTTCTCTTATTTGGCAGCAACTGGGCTCACCAATGCTTCCAACAGTCGGATTACTTATCCATACCATCTTTAGTGTTTTACCACTACCCGGTATATCACCCAAATCATAACTCCTTATGACAGTGACAATAACTACTGGTCAAGCGAAGAGAGGGTATGTCAGGTTTAACAGGAATCTAATTCCTGGTCAAGTCCCAGTGGTGACTAAAGGTTCTTTCACTTGGCTAATCCCTGAACTCATTCAGAATTATTCTTACTCCCACTGTTTCCTTAGAACTTGAGTTCTTTCTAAAAGTACTCTTCTTTCAAAGGATAACCGGAATGGCCAATGAAACGACATTGCTGATTAGTTTCAGGCTTGTCATGAGATTCAGACGAATGCTACATGACCCTGGACTTTCTATGTACTAGTGGGATGATCCCAGCTTTACATTTCAGACAGTGTCATCATAACCTACTTAGTCTAAGATATGGTCGGAATATGGTTTCTGCAGTCTGACTGGTTGAATATTCAATTCATTGAAATATTAGTCGGAAATGTATCCAGTGTATCTTATACACCGAGGATCAAAACTATTTCGATCAATGCTCAATCATCTTCCCTAAGACACATTATAACCATTAGTGTTCTTGGAAGAGGACAAACTGTGAAACATTTTCTCAGTCTATGTTGTTACTCAGGTTCTGTTGATCTTATGCTTCCTTGAAATCTTTGAACACTTCAATGTTCCAATCAATCGCTTATTCCGATAAACGAAGCCATATTTGTCAAACCATTTGGCAAATATCATGAAGTATAACTAATCGTGTTCTCTTCGAAGATTCGAGCAATACACAGTAACTTATGTGTCTGTTGCTCAAAATCTTAATACCTTTACAGTTCCATGTAAATTTATGACTTTGTTAATATTGTTCAAGACATGCAATCATCACCTGACTCCAAGTCAACTGATTCCAAAATCCTATCCATTGGATCTTTGGACGATTCATTTCTTGCCACAATTAATTTTATTAAGCACTCAATTCATCATGTGACTCTAAGTCAAATGATTCCAAAGTCCTGTCCAACTGGACCTTTGGTTGAAGTGATTCTCATAAAATTCACGTTAACAATCATAAAGAACACAATTTACAAATCTAATCCCATTGGATGTATCAACATTCAAGTTATTACCATTTACGTCATCAACACATTCACACAACATTTCGAGGACAATTAAAACAACCATGTTTTAAAAAAAATATTTCATTAAACCAGAATTATCCTCAGAAAAATGTACAATGCGAATCTATGTTAAATGTATCTATAAACCAATAACAAGAACAAATATCTAGCTTAACTCCAAAAATGCACGAGCTCCATATCCAATCTGAATATGCTCCTGTGCGACAACATCCCGCATCCTACAGAGTCCGTGCATACAGAGCAAATGTGAGAAACACATCCTGTATCAAGGAAATGAGGATCAGGTATTCTGAGTTTTAAGATATTACTGAGTTTGCCAAACGGTTTGGCTTTAGAGCATTTTTTTAATCTTTCTGTGACTGTGTCCCACCTTATGGATTCCCAGTTTGAAACATCGAACAATCGGTCCAGACGATCTGGATCATTTCTTGATGCACCTTAATACTGGACTTAATCCTGAAACAGCTGAATCAATAGAACTATGCTTCTCCATGAACGACTCATTTAGAGTCGACATTGAATGCATTTCCATGATTGTCTTATCCGGTTACCCTTCCTGTTCATCTGGATGAACGGATCAGCGAGTTGAGCTAATGCTTAACTCCCGATCACAAAGGGAAACCAGTTTTATAATGTTCACCTATGTATCCCTCAATCTCGGGAACACGCAAACTGGTGCTACTTCCTTCTAGCTTGCAACTTCAAGCTCTTTGAAGATCCTAGTTCGTTCCCTTTATTCAACCAGTTCACGGAACCTTTCCTAAACTAGCTGTGCTAACTTATCAGACCCCAGGAATTCTAAATCCCTGCGGAACTCGGGGTTAATGATCAATAGCATAAGGCAACGAACTTCCTTGGACTCAAAAGTCAAGGAGTCATGCTCATCACAAGCTGCTGTGTGATGTCATGTTTGGGAGCGGACACTCAGTCGGATATGGTTCGCCAGCAAAACTAAGAACTATTCTCTAATTGCAAAAACCATATCACATAGTTCAGGCCAGTCAACCTTACCATACTAAACAGGTGCTTTCTGAAGCTCTCAGAAATGGGAGAAGGAGGAGAATGACATTTTCTTCAGACATATATAAAATTTGAATTTATTCGTTTAATTAATCCTTTTAAATAATTACCCAATATATATTATTTAACAAGGCTAGGATCCAAAATACCCCAACTATGCTGTGAAGAGGGATGCCGTAGTCACAACACAGTTGTCATTAAGGTATATAACTTTTATCAATTTCAGTCTTATGAAATTCCTAGATCTGTGAGATTCATTGAACTGTTCAATGGCATGTTTAATCTCGGATATGCCCCACCGTTTGTGACTAGGATGCCGAGGATCACAAACCGGGTGTGAATAACCATGCAAATTAGCTTGGTACTCTCGGGGTCCATTATCATCTCAAATTGATGTGCCGGTTAACCACACACGCTCCATCAACAATGATAACACCCGAGAAACCCATTGCCACTCTTTATGAACCCCCATTGGTGTGCCGGTAACCCACACACGCTCCACCAACGTTTCATAAAGTGCAATGTGCAATTTCATGGGTTAGCATCAAATTCACATTTTTTCTAAAGTAACTAGATTGGGAATTCTTGTACGGGTTCTAGTACTTTGATCATTATACTTTTAATGATTAAGCGGTCCTATCAAAACTGTTCGGCTAACGACCCTCCACTGATCAGGCGAGCGGTGGGTGAGAGTGAACACCCATTAGACCGCCATTTTATAGGCAGTCTCCTTATACCCACTTTATAGACCAGCTTCGTGAATGAGGCCTACTAATGATTTGACTAACCAATTTATCTTATACATATAGTATTAACTTTTTAATAATATATATAAGATGTATTTTAAACCTTTTAAAATATTCCTGGTTTATCTTTTAATTTCCTGAAATTTAACTATTAAATTTCAAATTAAATTAAACCTTTAATTTGATTTAATTTATCTTTTAATTAAACTATTAATTAAATTAATTAAATCTAGATATTTTAAACCTTTTAAAATATTTTAGGATTTATCCTTTAATTTTTCGAAATTTAACCATTAAATCAAAATTAAATTAAATCCCTTGAATTATCTTTTAATTAGACAATTAATTAAATTAATTCAAATGTAGATAGGTTTTTTTCAAATTAATCAAATCAATTTAAACCTATCTTAAACCCCTAATTATTTAGATAGGTTTTTTTCAAATTAATCAAATCAATTTAAACCTATCTTAAACCCCTAATTATCGAATTCAAACAAACTGGGTTTAAGGTTATCCATTTAATTAACCAATTAAAGTTACCAAAAATAGAAAGCCTTCTAAACCCTAAGCAGAAAAATCGAAAAAGAAGGGGGGAGGGGCCAGGGTTTCAAAAAACCCTAAACCTCAAAATCGAAATCAGACCCAAAAGATTTATAAACAATAAACCCTAATTAGGAAAACTATTACAGCCATTCAATAAGAAAACAACCAAATGCTCTGATACCACTGAAAGGTTTTTCGCAACCATGAACTAAATAACCTAAGTTCACATGCAACCTAGAAAAGATCTATGTTTTCTTTCTTTGAACATGTAACTAATTCCTAAAGGCCAAACAAAAAATTAACTAAAAGAATAAATCAGAAAAACTAACCTTTAGTTTTAATCTTGAAGCTAAGCAGCACAAGTGTCCTGCCTCAAATGAGATCACACCCAGGGAGCCAGAGGGTGGACGAAAATTCCAGAGAGAATTATATGATTGAGCACTAATAATGAGGCCTAGGGTTCCCTATTTATAGGGAAACAAGAAACCCTAGCCGTCAGCCATTTTCCGGATTATACGTACGCGCGTCGCGGCCTTTACATTGGCGCGCCGCGCGCCGCAATTCAACTATTTAACTCGTACGAATATGTACGCGCATCGCGGCCTTTACATTGGCGCGCCGCGCGCCGTAATTCAACTATTGAATTTGTACGACTTTAATCCTTGACTTCCTGATTAATCTAATTAATGCCACAGAAATTAATCCAATTAATTCCTGATTAATTATTAATCAATCAATATAGTTTCTAATTAATATATTATCACTTTAATATATTAACAAACCATATCTTTTATTTCTATTGATTTATTAATCCCATAATAAACCAACCTTTCTCTCTACCGAACTTTCTACCAAACCTCCAGCTATGAGGGCAACCCAAATAGACTTTGCTTCTATTAATTAGGTAAATACAAATTATTAGTCATGGCTTAGACACCTAATCCAACAGTTTAATGTGTGGGCATGTATGGTAACTTGTGGACTCACTAAGCTTTAAGCTTACCCGTTGATTTTATAACATTTCAGCTAGTTCAAAGGACAAAGGGAAGGGCAAGGCTTGACGGCAGCGCGTCGCATTCAAGAGATTGATGTCAATGAACTATATTAGTATTTTCAAATGTTTCCGCTGTCAATTTAAGTATTATGTTGAACAGTTTTATGTTTTGGAATAAATGTTTTATTGGAACCTTGGTAATAAATGATTTTTAAAATTTTTTTGAAATTGGGGCGTTACAAATTGGTATCAGAGCCTTGGTTTGAGGGATTTGGATGAACTGTATTGGGAATCCAAACTCAAACTTAGGACTGAGCGATTTTGTTAAGAATATGTTTTTGGAAGGATAAATTAAAGTAAAAGAAGATGCGATGCAAACCGTCAGCCGAGCTCAAGTAAGTTTTGTGATTCCCAATTACCCATGCCAAGTTTGTGTTATGTGATAAAATTTATTGTGCTAGAATGTAAAGTTGCCTGGATAACATACTCTGTAGACTGTTTTGTGCCATATGGACTGCTTTGGAATTTTATGCTACTGTCGTTAGGTTGCTTAGTGAATGCTGGTAGGTTATATGCAATTAGGGTAAGATAGCCTGAGAATTTTTGGTCTGGCCTTACTGGCTGTTCCTTGTTTGGTTGTGACTCTAGGGTAGGATCAGTTATTCAAACGTCTATCTTATTCCCGATTGTATACGACTGTGCGTCCGTGAGGCGACTCGACGACATTAGCAGTAGTTCTCTTAGGCACGTGTGAGATGGAGAGTTAGATCAAAAGATTAGGCACCACGGTGCCTGACCGAAGGAATCATAGAAAATGGTATGAGTGTGACATTTTAGGAGGATGATTGACGAACTTGGAACAAGGGCGAATAGGTGTGGAAGGTAGTACCAAGCCAGTATTACCGAAAGCACAGGATTCATGCTTGAGTCAAGAGTAGTCAACCGAAGTCCTCGAAAGTCAAGTAGTTGAGTAGATAGGAGTAACCCGAGTATTGATATTAGAACTGTTGCGCATTTCAGAATGGCAGTCACTCGAAGCAACGGTGGACCAGATGCGGGTGCCTCGAGTGGGGGAGGACCGACTGATGAAAATCTCCGTAACCTGATAGCGGAGGAGGTTTCGCGAGAAGTGTTGGCTGCGATACCTCAGTTCTTTGGTACGATTAAGGCTGAGCTATGGGCAATGCTCGAGGAGCGACTGGCTACTCAGGGCACATCACGTGCTAGGGATGCAAGTTATAAGGACTTTTCGGCTTGTTCGCCTCCGATGTTCGATGGGGGCAGGGATCCGATTGTTAGCATGCAGTGGATTTCCGCGGTTGAGGGTGCTTTCCGCACATGTTCCTGTCCTGAGAACTCCAAGGTAACGTTTGCGGCGAATCTTTTAAGAGAGGGTGCGAATGATTGGTGGGAGATACGAACGAAAGATCTCACTCCTGCTCAGTTGGATGCCATTACATGGCCGCAGTTTAAGGAACAGTTCAAACTGGAGTATGTTCCACAGGTGGAAATGGAACGCTTGGCGCAGGAATACCTAAATCTGACCCAGACTACTGAGACGGTGACGGAGATCACCAAAAAGTTTAATGAGCGAGCACTCTTCTGTCCAGAGTTTGCAACAACCGAGCGCATGAGGATGACACGATACTTGGCGATGCTTCGCACAGACATTCGGGAATTTGTGTCTGCTGCTAGGCACCAAACTCTTACTGATATGATAGCGGCCGCTCGGGCCCGAGAGTTGGAACTGGAAACCTAACAAAAGCAGAAGCGTCCGGCGCCTACTCAAACTCAGCAGGTGTCGAAGAAATTTCGAGGGATAGATCAGGGAAAGCAAGGGCAAAGGAGCCAGGGTAAGTGTGGTAAATGTGGAAGGAATCATGAGGGGCGTTGCTGGGTGTTAATATGCCATAAGTGTGGAAAGGAGGGCCAATATGCTAAAGATTGTCGGCAAGAGGTCAAGATTTGCTTTAATTGTAATCAGGTAGGCCACTTCAAGGCCCAATGTCCCCGTCTGACTCAGGGAGTGGTTCAGAATACGGCACTCACTACACTCCGGATTACCGATGGTAGGCAGGGGAAAGGGGAAGCCCCTAAGACCAAGGGTCGAGCATTCGTCATGACCGCCGAGGAGGCACAGGATGCGCCCGACGTCGTCACGGGTACTCTTTCTTTACTTGCCTCGTGTTTGTGGTGTGTGTAATTAATGTCTATTATGATTTGATTAGGAACATTCTTAGTCAACTCTACGCCTACCTTTGCACTATTTGATTCGGGTGCTAGTCATTCTTTTGTGTCTGCCGCGTTGGGAAAGAGTTTCGGAATTGCTTTAGGAACTCTTCATCGGCCGTTAGAAGTAGAAATTGCGGATGATAAAACCGTGCAAGCGACTAGTGTTTATCGGGGATGCGAAGTAGTGATTCAAGGAATAAAGTTTCTGATCGATCTCATCCCTATACCGTTGAGTGACTCTCGAGTCATCATCGGTATGGATTGGATGGGTCAACATGAATCATGGATCGATTGTAAGAACAAGCGAGTGTGGATTCAAACCCCAAGTGGGGGAGAGCTGGTTGTGCAGGGCGAGAGAAGGAATCGAGGTGCAGTTTTCTGTTCAGCTGCTAGGGCACGCAGACATTTTCATCATGGAGGTTCGGGATTTGTGGCTTATGTTGTAGACACTCGAGAAAGGAAGTCATAGCAGAAAGCAGGTGATATACCAGTGGTTCGAGATTTTCCTGATGTTTTTCCCGAGGATCTGCCTGGCGTGCCGCCAGAGAGACAGGTGGAATTTAAGATCGACTTAACTCCCGGTGCAGCTCCGATAGCTAAAGCACCGTATCGTCTTGCGCCTCCGGAGATGCTGGAGTTGTCTATTCAACTTCGGGAATTATTAGATAAGGGATTTATTCGACCCAGTTTCTCGCTGTGGGGAGCGCCTATTTTGTTTGTTAAGAAGAAGGATGGATCCAATAGGATGTGCATAGATTATCGGGAGCTGAATAAGCTTACGGTGAAGAATCGATATCCATTGCCTCGTATCGATGACTTGTTTGACCAACTGCAGGGCGCTTCGTGGTTCTCGAAAATTGATTTGCGGTCAGGATATCATCAAATGCGGGTTCGGGAGGAAGACATCTCGAAAACGGCTTTCAGGACGAGGTACGGCCACTTCGAGTTTGTAGTGATGCCGTTTAGACTGACCAATGCCCCTGCAGCTTTTATGGATTTAATGAATCGGGTGTGTCGACCGATGTTGGATCGGTCAGTTATAGTTTTCATTGACGACATCTTAGTCTACTCTCGGAGCAGGGAGCAACATGAACAACACTTAAAGGAAGTATTAGAGACATTAAGGAAGGAGAAGCTTTATGCAAAATTATCCAAGTGTGACTTTTGGCTACGGGAGGTTCAGTTTTTGGGTCACATTGTAAATGAGCAAGGAATTATGGTTGACCCGGCTAAGGTGGAGGCCGTGATGCGGTGGGAGGTTCCGAAGACTCCCTCTGAAATTAGAAGTTTCTTGGGTCTGGCTGGTTATTATCGCCGTTTCATCCAATACTTCTCAAAGGTTGTGGTACCTTTGACTAGGCTAACTAAGAAAAACGCTGCTTTTCGGTGGGGTGAGGAGCAGCAGCAGGCTTTTGAGACTTTGCGGCGGAAATTGTGTGAAGCTCCAGTTTTGACGTTGCCTGAAGGCATGGAGGACATGGTAGTTTATTGTGATGCGTCTATCTCGGGATTGGGGGCAGTCTTGATGCAACGAGGCAGGGTGATTGCTTACGCCTCGCGACAGTTGAAGCCCCATGAGGCTAACTATCCTACTCATGATTTGGAATTGGGAGCGGTCGTTTTCGCTCTCAAGATTTGGAGACACTATTTGTATGGAGTGAAGTGTACCATCTTCACCGACCACAAGAGTTTGAAGTACCTGATGGATCAGGCAAACCTTAATATGAGACAGAGAAGATGGTTAGATGTATTGAAAGACTATGATTGTGAGATTCACTACCACCCGGGAAAGGCCAATGTGGTAGCGGATGCGTTAAGTCGGAAGGCTTCGGGTACACCCCTTCGGGGCATTTGTCTAAGGATGACAACTGTGACACCGCTGTTTGAGCTAATTAGGAAAGCCCAGGTGGAAGCAAGCAAGAATGAAAATCAGAAAGGTGAGAGAATTGTGGGTCAGTTGGCAGCTATGGTCAAAGATGGTAGGGACTTGTTAACTTGTCATGAGAGAATTTGGGTACCGAAGCTGGGCGGGGTTCGTCAAACCCTATTGGAGGAGGCGCATAAATCCAAGTTCTCTATTCACCCTGGAGCGACTAAAATGTATAGGGATCTGCGTGAATACTATTGGTGGCCAGGCATGAAGAGGGAAGTAGCTGGGTTTGTCGAAAGATGCATGACCTGTCGTAGGGTCAAGGCCGAGCACCAACGGCCTCATGGTAGATTGCAGCCTCTTGAGATTCCAGAATGGAAATGGGAGCATATCACAATGGATTTCATCACGAAGTTGCCAAGAACCCCTCGACATATGGACACTATTTGGGTTATCGTGGATAGGTTGACTAAAAGTGCTCATTTCCTCCCCATCCAAGAGACTTACTCTGCAAAGGAATTGGCTAAGGTCTACACAGATGAGATTATCTCTCGGCATGGTATACCGGTCTCAGTGATATCCGACCGGGATGTCCGATTTACGTCTAGGTTTTGGAAGAAGTTTCATGAGGAACTAGGCACTCGCCTTCATTTCAGCACAGCATATCATCCTTAGACAGATGGGCAGAGTGAAAGGACGATTCAAACGCTGGAAGATATGCTTAGGGCATGCGTCATCGATTTTGGGGGGAGTTGGGATTCCCATCTCCCTTTAGCTGAGTTTTCTTACAATAACAGTTATCACGCGAGCATTGGCAGGGCTCCCTTTGAAATGTTGTATGGAAGGAAATGTCGGACACCTATTTGCTGGGACGAGGTTGGCCAGCAGGTATTGGGTAGTACTGAGGTGGTGCTCAAGACAACTGAGTTAATTCAGAAGGTTCGGGAGAGATTGTTAACCGCTCAAAGTCGACAGAAAAGTTATGCGGATAGGCGACGGTCCGATCTCGAGTTTCAAATTGGGGATTATGTTCTTCTTAAGGTGTCACCTTGGAAGGGAGTTATTCGTTTTAGGAAGCGAGGAAAGCTTGGCCCTAGGTACATTGGACCATATCGAATTGTCGCCCGTGTAGGTAAGGTAGCTTACCGGTTGGAGCTTCCTGAGCAGCTTAGTCAGATTCACGACACGTTCCACGTTTCGCAGCTCAGAAAGTGCGTTACTGAGGAATCCACAATAGTACCTTTGGAGGATATTCAATTAGATGAACGCCTAAATTATGTGGAGCGACCAATTTCCATCATTGAAAGGAAGATAAAGGCTTTACGAAATAAAACAATAGGATTAGTTAAGGTTCAGTGGCAGCATCGAAAAGGGTCCGAATGGAGTTGGGAACCGGAGGAGGAAATGCGGAGGCATTATCCAGAATTATTTACCGACCCGGATTTCGGGGACGAAATCCAGTTAAGTGGGGGAGAATTGTAAGACCCGTTCCGCCGAGTCGCGGCCTGAAGGAATCCGCGGCGCGGCTTTAGGAAGAATCTAGAATCGCGTGGGATTTTCACGCGCGGCGCGGATCTAAAGATCCCGCGACGCGGTGCGCCTCTAAGGTGAAAAACCCTAATTCGGATTTAAACGCCTATATAAAAGGACCCAGCCCTAGGGTTCGTGTTTTTGGGAGTTTTCTGGAGCAGAGGCGTCTGGTTTCAGCAGAGACTCTTTGGTTCCAAGGCTTTGGAGGTTTGAAGGAAGAGATACAACGTGGGGGAAGGTGGTAGTCGATCGGGTGCATTTCTCCGTTTTCCAGAAGCAAGGTAAGAGGATCTACCTTCTGATATTTCAGTTTATCCCGTTTTTATGGTGTTATTCCTTAAGTAGTAGTCTTAGATGACTTGTAACCCTTAGGGTTAGACTAAGGACATGAATAGACTTGCATGTCCCTAAGGAAGTGATCTTAGGGTAGTTTCTGATCTCAAGAAGGGTTTGGAGTGAAACCCTAGCCGTTTGATGCACTGTTAAACGCTATAAACATTTTGGAAAGTTACGAGCCGCGACGCGGACTGGCTATGTCAGCGGCGCGGACTCGGCTAAAACCCCATGTTTATTCGATGATAACCGCGGCGCGTAGGAGGAAGAGCCACGCCGCGGCGAGCGACTGTTTGACCAGGAACTTAGTTTTGACCACGGTTTAATGGCAAATATTGAGTCTAACCTTTAGGCAGGTCTGCAAGAGCCTGGTCAGTAATTGATATGTTGTATGTGTGCGGGATTTAGGTGTGTGGACGAGCTAAGTGGGGATATTAAAGAATATCTACACAGTTTCGAACCAGGTGAGTATCCTCACCTTACTATGTGATGTTGCATGTTAGGCATCTTGTGTGTTTTGTACAGTTATATGATTTATTCTATATCTGTGATTAATTGTTGTTGGGCTCAGTACTGATGCGTGTCCCCTCGTAGCTGTTGTATGGCGAGTTGGACTATTGCCTTGTCCCATAGCTGTTGTATGATGGGCTGGGCCATAACCGGGAACCCATAGCTGTTGTATGATGGGTAGAACCTTCCCGTGTCCATAGCTGTTGTATGATGGACGCCCGTAGCTGTTGTATGGCGGGTAGGGTCGGGTCGTTCTCGAGGACGGGTTGTTTAATGTGTGGGCATGTATGGTAACTTGTGGACTCACTAAGCTTTAAGCTTACCCGTTGATTTTATAACATTTCAGGTTGTTCAAAGGACAAAGGGAAGGGCAAGGCTTGACGGCAGCGCGTCGCATTCAAGAGATTGATGTCAATGAACTATATTAGTATTTTCAAATGTTTCCGCTGTCAATTTAAGTATTATGTTGAACAGTTTTATGTTTTGGAATAAATGTTTTATTGGAACCTTGGTAATAAATGATTTTTAAAATTTTTTTGAAATTGGGGCGTTACAAGTTCAAGGACTTCAAAAGAAGTACAAGATCCACAGAACCTGAGTGACAACATAAACTGGGAAAATGTTTCACAGTTCATTCTTTTCCAAGAACATTAATGGTTATAATGTGTCTTAGGGAAGATGATGGAGCATTGGTCGAAACAGTTTGATCCTTGATGTATGAGATACATTGTCAATTAGTTTCCGATGAATTAAATACTAAACCAGTCAGACCATACAAACCATATTCCGACCACATCCTAGACTAAGTAGGTCTTGAAGACACTGTCTGAAATGTAAAGCTGGGATTGTCCCACTTGGACATAGAGAGTCCAGGGTCTTGTAGTGTTCGTCCGAACCTCATGACTAGCCTGAACCTGATCAGCAATGTCGTTTCATTGGCTATCTCGATGTACCTGTAAAAGAAGAGCTCTTTTAGAAAGAACTCATGTTCTAAGGAAACAGTGTGAGTTGGGACAGTCTTGAATGAGTTCAGGATTAGCCAAGTGAAAGAACCTTTAGTCATCACTAGGCTTGGAGCAGAAATCAGATTTCTGTTCTACAACTGACATAATCTCCTCTTGACCAGTAGTATTGATCACCATCATAAGTAGTTATGATTGGGGTGACATACCGATTGGTGGTAAAACACTGTAGTCGGTACGGATTAACAATCCGACTACTTGGAAGCATTGGTGAGCTCGGTTGCTGCCAAACAAGAGAACCTTAGGGCGAGACACAGTCTATGTGAAAATTTGATTGATTCTTACACCTAGTCTAAAAGCCAGTGGGAGTAATTAAATCATCAAAAGAAAGCAGCATGGACAGAAACGTACCTTCAGAACATCTGGTTGAGTGAGACGACACTCAGAGTCAAGTAATTGATTCTGTGAGAAACACTCTCAATAGAAGATGAAATCCGAAAGGATACTACATGGCACATTGTAAGTCGTTAGTGGAGCGCGTGTGGATCACCGGCACACTAATAGGGACTCACAAAGAGTGTCACATTACATAGGTACATGGGCCCGAGATTACCCCATAGGCATCTCGCAAGAAAGGATATTCAGATTCTCAAAATGTGCCAAAGGATTGGATTTTGAGAAAGGGCTGAAAGATTTCCATTAAGATTCTCAGAATGTGCCAAAAGTTTTGGATTTTGTGAACAGTCAACAACCATGTCAAAGCCAGTGAGAGTGTCGCTGTTATCCACAATCTTCATATGTGGGTTACATACTGCTTCTAGGAAACGTCTCTTTTCATTAAAAAGTGTAATGACTTGGTGTTAAGAAACGGATCGCTATGAAAGACTTAATAGAGATACGACATACTCAGGTGGTTGTAAACGTCTATGAGATAGATCGAAACTCTGCCAAGATAATCTTGATAAGATTCAAGATGCATAGCCCCAGGAAAGCAGTTTCCTATCATTTCAAAGTGTGATGATTTGGCATGAGAAGGTGCAACATACTCACATAATCCATAAACATCTATCAGATAGATGTTATCATCAGTATAGACCTAGCCATAGTAAGCATGATCTTGGTGAGATTCAAGATGCATGAGAAAGAGTCTCTGAAAGGAAATAGTTATTGAAAGTCATGACACAAGGATTATAAATAATCCTAAGATTCCAAAAGGGTTTGGAATAAGATTAGATCGAATTCCACAAGCTTCTTGGATCGATCTGAAGTGTCATGATCATGTCCTGATGACTTAATGCTTAGAGCATAGTAAGTCAGATTCAGGATATAACCTGGCTGGGAATACTTAATGGATTCTGTACATACGTGAGAAATCATTGGAAAATGATTGGGGTGAATGTTAATAGTAATTTGAAAAAAGTTTCAAATAATGACTTAATGGTTAAAGAGTTTCGTTGGTATTCCGATGGAGCGCGCGTGGGTCACTGGCACATCGTAATACCTCGAAATAGTCTTAGGGTGCAGTCATGTGGACTAAAGATCCCAAGAACCATGAAAAGTCACAGTACCCAGAATGGAGATGTAAGTATATGACTAAATTGAGATATCATCAGAAAAATGTCTGATTGGATAAAATGTATCAATGTATGACATTTGGATACATAGAAAAAGTGAAAGGTCATATAGACATAGATACATAACATGAATTAAAAAGTTTAATAGAAATATAGAAACCGATAATAGTTTAATGAAGAATCCGACGTGGTAATTACCTCGTGGAGACTTGGTAATAAGCAAGAGTAGCTACCAATCAGATTTTATGTTTCATTTTTGCATGTTTCACTTCCCGAATAATTTGATTATTCAAAGGTCCACAGTCGCTCATACATTTAGGGAGTAGGTATGAACGAAGACTGTCGTGAATTGGTTTGTAGATTGTCTAAGGAGTTAGACATTGCAGTAAGACTGCTACAACGTTCACGAGTACTTAGAAATAGAGATTTGAGTATTGGATAAACCCGCGCTCAATAGATTGTTTCATGGATTACATCACGAGCAATATTTAGATGATAATATCTTATGATCTTGAAGCAGAGACATATGAGTTGAAATTTGCGAGTCGGTTGTACATTGATAATGCGTAAACGCATCAGTAACTCAATGTTATAAAACGTATTGTTGTAAGCAATTTTGATAAGTAAAAGACACAAGCATATGAGTCGAAGCTTATTCGTTCCTTGAACTTAAGGGGAATCAGATATCTGTAGGCCTCTCAAAGAATTTTGAAGTTGACTAAAGTGCTGGCCAGCCTGGACTAAATTGATGTGTTCAATTAGAAGTCTCAAAGTCATAAGCAGAATCGGAAATCGGGAAACAGAGTATCGGACAGAGATTGATCTCAATCCATGTCTCGTGTCTGAAAATATCTTGTTGGACGAAGGATCATATGATCACTTATCTTTGGACAGAACTGACTGGGTCAGAATTCGGCAGCAGTTTCTAGGAAGCTGCAAGTTGTTTATTAATCAGAAGATAAATTAAAGTCATAGACTTATCCAAGTGGAAGACTGTTGGATTAGGTGTCTAAGCCATGACCTTATATTTGTATTTATCTTGTTAATAGAAGCAAAGTCCATTTGGGTTGCCCCCATAGCAGGAGGATTGATGTAGAAGACAGTAGAGAGAAAGATTGATTTATTAATTGTTTAATAAATCAATAGAAATAAATAAATAGTTTATTAATATATTTAATTGTTAATATATTAATTAGAAACTATAATAATTAATTATAAATTAATCTAGAATTAATTGGATTTAATTTGGAGATTAATTTAATTAATTAAAAGTGCAGGGACTGGTTTTGTAATTATTCAATAGTTGAATATTGACTGGCCAGTCTAGGGGTTAAAGGTGGCGAGATTTGTGGTGCCACCACAAGGATCTCGAAACCCTAATTAGGTTTTAAGTAAAGCCTTGTCCAATTGGTAAAAATGCTTGCCAAAGATGGGCTCTAGGGTTTTAAGCTGTGCCACCTGAAAACTATAAATAGGGAACCCCTGGGAAACCCTAGCCTGCGCCAACTCTCTCTACCAGAAGAAACTCTGCTGTTTTCTCTTCTCCATTGTTTGGGTGTGACTCCATTTGAGGCAGGACACTTGTGCTGCTAGCTTCTGGATCAAGAATCAAAGGTTGGTTCTTCTATTTTATACCTTAGAAATTATTGTTGGCCGTTAGGTTTATTATTATATGTTCATAGAACAAAACATAGATCTCTCTTAGGGTTGCATGTGAACTTAGGAAATTTATAGTTCATTGATTGATTAAAACCCTTCACTTGCAACATCGTTGTACCCTCCCATTTTAAGAAAAACTTTTTTGCATCAGCTTTGTGGTCTTTATACCACTTTTGAAATTCCACATTAATGCTCATCATCGAGTTTGAATCCCTTTCAACCTCAGATATATTGAATCGTGCCTTGCAAAACAAAAAAAAAGTTAGTCAAATAAAAAAGACAAATCTGTAGAGAACATACAAATATAATTATATAGATCATTTACCCATAGATGCTCTAGTAAGGTGGCCCTCATGGCGGGGGAAACTTTGTCCCAACTACCTTTATCAAAAGGGATCGATTCCTATATGTACATCCCTACCTCACGGATGAAACACTCACTAAGCTCACCAACTGGATAAACGTAGCATGTGTGTCAAACGTAAGTGTCAAAGGCCCCCTGGTCACCGACCATTTTTTCGAGTTTTAAATTTTTTGGCCTTAGTCTTCCTCCTTGGAACAACTATAATTTTAATTAAAAAAATATAAGTATGACATTTATAACAAATGAATAAATATAGTAAATCAATATATTATAATAAAAAAATTAAAATAAGTCTTACGATCCAACTCGTGCTGTCCTCCCCTCTACCTAAGGGAGGTGGGGGATCCTCTACTCCATCACCACCATGACCTCGGACCATGACATACAAAATCATAATCAACAATGATACCAATTCCTGAAAAGTTATAGGATATAGAACACAAATATGCATTGTATCACAAATGCATCATAACATCCATTAAGTACTAATAATATTTGGATATCAACATTTAAGTTATGTCGTTACAATTTCAGGATTATCTAATTAACTCATCATACACATCATAGAATGAAATGCATCATATCGCAAATGCATCATAAGATCCATTAAGTCCTAAAACTCATTACCAAACAATTAAGTACTTAATAATGTCGTAGTTAACAAACATTTTACAAATCATTCCGTACAAACTACAAATTTCTTGTTTATACACACTATACACTCAAATAAGTACATAACCGTTAAGTACTTAATAATTTAGTAGTTAATAATCTTTTACAAACTACCAATTTTCTGGTTATACACACCGTACATACATAGATACATATAACATCATTTACAAACTATCAATTTTTTGTAAACAATCAAAAACTAACATCAAAATATGTAATTTATACAAATATACATACAAAATAAGTGATCTTCAGTTTACTAAAACAACAATAGCAATAACACTGATTCTTAACTACTAATAGCAATAACCAATTACTAACGGCATGAATTACCAGCGGCTAATAGCAAATATACATAAATAATTTCAGATTTAATTTAATATCGTGTTCGTTAACAATTAATTGCAAGAACTAGCAACATCAAAATCAACGAGAAAATGAAATAACAACAACATAATCGATTTACAGTGTGGGAGACACTTCTTGCAATCGTGAAGATGTGGATGTGGTAGCGAGGAACAACTGTGAGTGGGTGTGGGGGCGAGGAACAATCGTGAGTGGGTCAGTGGGTGTGGGAAACACTTCTTGCAATCGTGAGCAATGAAAAAATGCAAGCCACAATTAATTGGGGCGATATTCCTCCGTCAGCAGCGGAACAGGACAAGCAGTGGATGTGGGTGGCGAGGATACTACAATGTTTTGAACATGTACATCCGGATCATTGGTTTCTCTTTGGCGACGATACTACTCTTTAGCGATAAAACCCGACAAACGCTGTTGGCACTGGTTTTCGATTTCTTTAAATTTCTTCTGAGTTCAACTATTCTTCACTGATTAAATAGAATTTTGATTCAACTGTTCTTGGCTCGTTATTTGCAAAATATAATCCCCACCCAAATTATTTTCTGGCTAAACTGCCCAAAACAAATGTTTGAGTGACTGTTTTGCGACTTTGACAAAGTTGAGGGACCAAACTGCAATTTTCCTGAAGTTCAGGGTCCAAACTGCAATTTTTCCTGAATTTCAGGACCAAACTGCAAATTTCGCAAAGTTCAGGGACCAAACTGCAATTTTCCTGAAGTTCAGGGACTAAACCGCAATTTTCCCAAGTTCAGGGACTAAACTGCAATTTTTCTGAAGTTCAAGGACTAAACCGTAATTTTCCTGAAGTTCAGGGACTATACTGCACTTTTCCTGAAGTTCAGGGACCAAACTGCAATTTTCTGGAACTTCAGGGACTGTTTTGCAATTTCTGAAAATCTGCTACAGTACAGCTACAGGAATTGCTACAGTACCGCTACAGTACCGCTACATGAACTGCTACAGTGTCGTCTTCTCCGACGAAACTCCGGTGCTACAGTGTCGTCTTCTCCGGCGAACTGGTTTTTCCGGCCAACTTTCCGGCGAGTTTTAACCAACTTTGACCGGTGATTTGGAGGTCTTCCGACGCTCAAAAAATTCGAAAAAATATATTTTCGGAATCTACGGAACAAGACCTTTCCAACGGCGTAAACCAAAATCGTTTTTGAGACAAAAAAATTTCGACCCAAAAACAGAAAATCACTCTCTGGAGCTATATCAAGGCTCTGATACCACTTGTTAGGATCGAGACACTTAGCATACAAACACTAGACTCACACACTCAGCTCACAAATTAAGAACACAATAATTTAACGTGGTTCGGTCCAAACATGACCTACGTCCACGGCGGGTAACTAGGAATTTATATTCAACTACATTGTTGTGGTGTGGTACATATAAAATTGTTGCAGACCTTCAACTTATGTAGGCATGTGTATCTACCCACCATATATTAAACAATAGAAAGGAATGGGTTGGTTGGGTCAAAGAAAAAATAAGTATGGCTAAATACTACCATCCATCTTTGAATTCAAAAGCTTCACACCAACCCTCTGGACATTATAAAACAGTCAAAAACTCTTGTGCTCGTGTTTCTTAAGAAACTTGAATAGCTTAAAGATCGCAAATTTACTAAAATTGTTGGACTAAAATCAGTTGATAGTAAACGTCATGATAGAGACCGATTCGAGGTGGTCAACCTCCTAAGGAATAGAGACGAGACAAACAATACTTTTACTAATTTTCTGTCTTCAAAACAATGAAAATACATCCTGATATATAAGAATGAAATATCTAAAAACTAGAAAGTGGGAAACATGGCTTGACCAATATATAAGAATGCAAATATCAAAAAACTAGGAAGAGGAAAGAAGATGTTAAAGATGAAAGATTTGTATTTGTCAAGAAAGATATTGTAGATGAAGTTGATGAGGTTTATTATATACTTAGGTACTCTAAAAGAATTTGTATACATTCATACTTATATAAAATGGGAAAATATCAAAAAAATCTAATTTAAAAACTATTCATTAAAATATTACCTGTACAGTTTGCTTTTAATATGTAATTGTGAGCGGTATTGTCATCATTAAATAATGGATATTGTTATGATAGCCATGACAGCTAAAGTTGACCGATAAAGTGTACACTATTATTTCAATAGTTAAATCTCATGTATTGTGTGGTTGATTAATTATTTAGTTTATATTCTTTTGAATATAATTCACTGGGATTTTTGCTTGGCTGCTTTATTTCGATTCATTTAGTTTTCGTATTCGGTTGTTGGTATAGGTTCACATAGGTGTTGTTTTTTTTCTAGAAGCTTTTCCTGACCACTTTTTTGTCTGCAGGCAGGCGGACTTTTTGTTTACAGATTGTTTGTTTTTAGAAGACTGCAGAACCAAAAATGTCTACACGTCCTCTTCTTCCAAAAGACATGAATAAGGTCTTCCAGAATCTGCAGACGTCTACAGACTACTATAAATATCACCACCACCGTAAAAATCTAAATCAAATCAAACTATAATATTAAAAAAATCTTTATTACTTAAAGTGAATATTTTTAGCCATGTATTTAAAAATTTATGTCATTTTATGTATGACCCATGACACAATAAAATTAGGAAAATTAAGCATTTAAATTAAAGTTACACATCTAATAAATTAAATTATTATTGTTATAAAAGATAACATGAATTGGTATAGTAAAAAATAAAGGGACTTGTTGTGATTCAATTTAAAACCATAATCACTAGAATTATCATTTTTAAGAGTTTATCTTTGTGATATTAAATTAAGGATAATTTTGTTTAATGAATATTGAATTGTATACTATGGTTTGAAACATTGTAGAAATACTATCACTTAAGTATCAAGAAATTGAATCCTAACATGTTGCAATTAAAAAAATATTTTATTGTATATCTTAATTTGATGTTACTTGAGGTTTAGTATAAAGTTAGTTTTATGTTAATAAACATATATTACTACATAATTAGGATACAAGATTATTTAATTATGAGTTCTTTATTCAATATGATCAATTCATGTACCGCTTCTAAATAACCATGTACGCTTTGATGACTATGAAGACAAAATTCGCTCACACGGTAGTGCAACGGATAGGGAATATATGACTCATTTACAGGTTGAATTAGTTGAGCAGTTAATGTTGAACATGGAAAATGCTTTTAAATAAATTTTGTTATGGTGGTTGTATAAATTAAATTTCAGTGTTGTAAAACTAGAATTATTGAAAATGTTTTTTAAGATACAAAAATCAGCTTATTTTAGCAGTCTGCATAGTTTAAAAACAAAGTCTTTTTTTTGCACACTGCAGACGTTTGATCCACCTCTTCGGTTATACTTTGCAGACTCCAGACATTTTATCTCTTAAAAACTAACAACACCTTAGTTTGGTTATAGGGACATGAACATCTTCTATAAATCCCAACAATTAATGTAGCTTTTTGTGTACACAAAAGAACTTACACACAAAAATGCATGGAATAAACACGTATACTGAAATTGTAACCTATCAACACTGCAATGTAACTTTGCTCCAGTAATTAAACAAAGTGAGAAAAAAGAAAACACAAAAACCACACGAACATTCTGTGATGGATCTTAACATTGAGGCAGATCAGAAGGAGGAGGCAGCAACGTCTCTGATTCCCCGACCCCATTCTCAACTATGAACGCCATTGCAAAACCCCAGGCCAGATGAGTATCTATGTGACAGTGCATCAGCCAAACACCTGTAAAAATCCCAGTATCTCAGACTTCATGCTAAAAGATAATTAATGTTTTTCCAACTAACGATTCATAAATTCATGCGGGTTTAAATTTTAAAGTTTACCTGGATTATCCGCTACGAATCTGATGGCAGCCCATCCTCCAACTGGGACGTCAATTGTATTCCTTTGTGGTGGATCAACAAGATTGAAGTTACCAGTGTCTCTAGAAGGATTGAAATTACCAAAACCCTGACCAACAATGTAGAAATGGTATCCATGGAGATGAACAGGATGATCTTCCGTTGAGAAAATCGAAGTATCTTGGAGTACAATCTGCACACTAGAACCGAACTTTAGCTTGTAAAGTTTCGTTCCTTTAACCGGCTGCCACAGCCCACGTGGGACATTACCGGTGTAATCAAATTGCAGAGGTGGTACAGGCGGAAAGTCTGGTGTGTAGATATTAGGAATCTTTTGTGTGTAAGCTTGGAGTAAAGACACCCGATTTGGAAGTACAAACGATACGTTATTCATACTAGCCCCAAACCTTGTGTTATTAGGCCCTTGGCATCTAGGTCCAGGGGTGCAGTTAAAGAACCCGAACCCCATTGTAAAAAACAGGTTTTGATCGATTTTAGTCGGGACCGTTACTTTACCGGGACTCTTTATTTGGTTCGAGAAGGCAGTGACTGTATTCGTATCATTGTAGGCGGGAAGTTGTGGTAAAATCGGCTGTGAATTAGAAGATTTGTACTCTAAGATAGCTGTGGCGGTGGTATTGTCAAACGGAGCGTTTCTAGCAGTTGCGTAGGCGCGTGCAGCCATGTAGTACCGACCCGGCTGCTGATCCGCGGTCAACAGGACGTCGGTGGTTTGACCAGGTCCAACCATGATGACGTTTGTTGTAAATTGTTTGGTGTAAACAGCATCAGTGGCGACTACTGTTAGTTTGTGGTTAGCGACGCTGAAGAAGAGTTGTTGATTGAGTGCAGCATTGATGACCCTTAGAAGAACTGTATCACCTTTGTTCACTGTAAGTTTCGTGGTACCTTGGCTTGAACATCGGAAAAGATCACCGGGTTGGCCATTAATGGTGATAGCATCTGACACATTGGGAGCCGCACCACTGAACAAAGCTTGTCGTAGAACACTGATGACTTTTCTATCCCACCATTCACCTGTTAGTTTCATCGTCAACAATAAACAAAACAATTCATTGATTAAAAAAGTGTGTAAACTGCGAATTAAGCCATGAAATCAACTTAATTAAGGACGTGAAGTATATACCTAGAACAACGGGAAACTCGATTTTGGGCTTTGGGAAAGGGTATGAAGAACCTGACTTGGGTCGGATAACAAATGCACCATAGACTGTAGCTCGTAGCCATCTGCTATGAGCATGCCACCACAATGTTCCCTCCTGGTCGGTTATGGTGAACCTGTATGTGTAACTTCCTCCTGGACGGATCGGGCATTGGGTCACAAATTCAGGCCCATCAGCCCATGGGTTTCGTAGTTGACGCAATCCATGCCTGAAAACGACGAACCATTAGAGTACGTCTCAAAACAAATTTAATGCGTGACTAAAAAGATAAAACTAAAGTACCAATGAATCGTGACATTATATTTGGCAGCATTCGTGACTTTGATAACGAGACTATCACCATTTTGTACGTCGATAGTTGGGCCTGGGAATTGTCCGTTAACTGTAACTATTCTATGGTTTTTACATAGCCTTGTTGCTGCTTGTTCTTGAACCTGTAACAAATAACGATTAGCATTAACTGTTGAAAAACGGATATTAATTTTAAAAAAAAAAATGTAAGTGAAGATGATGGTACACTATAAGACGTACTTTAAACTCATAGTTATGTGTTTCTGCGAATGTAGTAAGAGCAAGAGAAAGCAGAAGGCTCAGAAGGAGGGTGGGCCTAGAGATGGACATCATGGGATTTTGTTAAGGTTTCCAGCTTGTTTTGTGATCACTTTTGAGTGAAGAAGTGTGAAGGTTTTGTGTGTTTAGATGACGATAAGGGGTGGGTTTATATAGTGAGTCTGTGATGGGGTCAGGTTGATATGAGCAACAGTGAAGTTGGAATCGAAGGAAACTTAGATGATTTTTGGTGCAACCACTGGGCTTATTTTAAAGATTATAACATGAAGCAGGAGACTAGTTTTTGACTTTTTGTAGTAATGCATGTGCAACTGGGACATAGTATCCGGGTTCAAACGGGTTTAGATAGTATTCATGTCAGCCCGCTAACACCTTCTGTCCATTTTCTAAGCTTCATATAAATTTAGTACATTATATATGATTATAAGAATAAAGGGCTCACGGACTAGACCGGTCCTTGCTTTATCCGGTACAGTCCGGTTGGTTCTGTCTAGTTTAATTAAGCAACAGGTAACATGACTAAATGGTTAAAGTTCTTCTATAATTACTTACACAAAGATTTAGAGTTTAAATTGATTCTTTTTATTATGTAATAAACAAATGTATAGAAAGAGGAAAACAGTTTCACGTTTTGATCTATTAAAAATTGGTTTGGACATTGCATAGGTGTACATGGGGTTGGACCCAGTGACCCTCATTGTTTAGTTATTTTTGAGTTATGGTTAGGGTTTGGTGCGGGTGAGGTGCATTTCTTCATATGGTGGTTGACTTGCTTCCACTTCTCAACAATTTAAGAAAAATCTGCCTCTCTCACGATTAATAAATTTGATTTAGTACTATGTTCTATAAAAATTATATAAATTCATCGACGGCGTTTGCCCCGGCCAAACCGAAAAGTTTTATCAGATGGAAAGAGTTTTATAGTTCGATATAGTGTTATAAAACAGTCAAAACTCAAGCTCGTGTATCTAAAGAAACTTGAATTCATAGTTTAAAGATCGTAAATTCACTGATATTGTTGGACTAAAGCCACTTAATAGTAAACGATCTTCATAAACCAACAATTCATTTTTCGGGACAGTAGCCAAAATGATTGCATGCATTTACATAAATGCATATAAGAAAATAGCCTAACTTTTAGGAAATTTCGCGAATGACCAAACTATTTGAAGCTCTATCATTTTCGAACAATCTTGCATGTCTAGAACTCACTGTTCTGCGATAAAGGTATTTTAAAATTTCGAACTTAGGCATAGTTTTGAATTTCTTTATGGTAACAAGATGTTTATGTTAGCTTCAAATAAGGTAACACCGGGTGTGGTTCAAAAGAGTAATCACGAGCCCAACAGTTTGATTCACATGAGTTGACTGGGTACTTTTTTGCCTGTTCACTTGGGGTTTTATAGCTAATATGTTAAATATCAAAAATACATCTCTTATGGCTTTTTTTTACTCGTTTTCTTATCAGCTAATTTTTTTTGTTTGACCCATGTAACTGATTTAATATATAATATAACTTAAATAGGCTTGCCCATCACCTTTACTTTTTAACCTTTTGCCGACAGCTTTACTTCAATGCGACAATTCTTCTGAAGCAATTTGTATTTGTGTCCAGAGTATTTCCAACCCGACACTAACTTTGGTGTAACTCCAAAAATGGTGTAATAAATTTTGTAAACTCTCTCCAACCTCTTAATAAAGTATATTTTTTTAAAAGTTATGTGCTATCAATGATTTCTCTGAAAATTTTTATAAAATGAGTTGTTTTCTGAAAAATAGAATAAAGTAGTGGTTTTAGGATAAAAAATTAAAGATGTAGTGGTTTTCTGAAAAAAAAAATCTATTTTTCATATCATCTTTGGTGAAAAGATGATTTTAGGGTAGGAAATGGACATCCAAAAAAGGTTTGGGCCACTTTGGCAAAGATTAGGTGATGCTAAATTAAAAATGTTAAATAAGCATCTTAATCTAACCAAAAGAGGGTTTTGGTGAACCACCGATTCTTAACTTTATGAAACCTTGGGACTACTCTTCTAGCATTTTACGAGATTAATGGCCTTTTTCAGTTCAGTCACCCATTTGAAACGTATATGCATAATCTGACGCCTCCAAAGTCCAAACCATCTTCTCCCTAACACATAAATTAAGAAAAAAAAAAAAAAAAACACGAGTTACATAACAAGAAACCAATCTCCATAAGTATTAAAAAAAAGAGCCATCACTTTACAAGAAATAAAAACTTAAATTATGTGTTTGCCAAAATTTCTGCTCATACAAAAAAAGCTTTAAAAAAACCCTAAAAACCAAACCTCAAAAGAGAGCAGTAACCCAATAAATGAAACACTACGTGTACAAGAAACTCATCAACAAGACTGTTATAATTTATAAACTCACGAAATTCTTTATATTTGAAGTTTCAGTCCCTGCAAAACCTTCATTTTTGACTCACAAACATTACAAAACTCGGTCAAAGCAGTTCCTTGAGCCGTTACCATCTTCCTTGCCACATCAACCGCCTTCCAAGACTTAACCGCCTGACAAATCCGATCCCCAACCTCCACATCATCAACCGAAGAAACCAATCTTTCTAGAATCTTCACAACTTTTCCGGGCCCACCAACATCATTATTTTGTTCACAATTAATCGATGATAACAAAATGTCAACATCTCCATCAACCGGCTTTTCAATTTGTTCTTTTAACCATTTAGTAACTTCATCAATCATTTTATGTAGTGATAAAATTGAATTCTTGATTGAATTGGAAAGTTGGGTGTTTGACTGGTCGGAATGCCCGCCGCCGCCTTTCTTCTTTTTCTTACCGGACGGAAGAGATGACCGGACGCATGACTGGATGATGAGACCGTGCCATGTCAGCGGCTCGGTCACTAACTGGACAAGAATGGAAACGTCGATTCCGGGGGAGGATCCTAACGGTTTTGCGGTTTTTATCTTTGAAGAAACGGATTGTTCTAGCAATGAACATACAAGTTCCCAGTTCATCCGGAATGTGTTTCCGTCTGAATTGTTTGATTCCGTGGAATTGAGATTCCAGGCGTTTAAGAACACCGCAAAGTTCATCCAGTCGATTAGATTTGAAGTAAGAACTTCTAGAGGTTTTTGACCGTTTGAAACACTGATAAGAAGCTCCACTGCATCGTGGAATGGGAGTTGTAAATATTTGGAATAGGATTCAAGTAAAGATTTGAGCTCTGAGGAGTGTTTGGAATCAATTCCGTTAATGACGGAATTGCCCTTTACTGATGATGAAGCACATTGTATTGATAGATAGATCAAACGAGGAAGTAGTGACCGTTTCTCTATAGTTCTTGTGACTTTTGATTCCGTTTGTTTAACATCATTTCGCTGCAAAAAAAGATCAAAGAATTGGGATTTTAAGTATTTATTTATCCCTAAACAAAGCTAAAAAACGAATATTATATTAAAAAAATGTTAACATACCAAGTTTTCTCTAGGATATTTTGACATGCTCTCATACGGACCTGCAGGAAAAAATGAAATTTTAAAAAGTAAAAAAAGTGACTAGCGGTAACAATTTGAAGAATAATACAATGGAAAAAATAAGCTCACCTGAAAGGTAATTTTTGTCGTAAGTTGGGGTCCACCAAGGGCGTAACTGTAAATCTTCATTAAAAGTCAACTTCTTGGATTGAATCTCGTTTGAAACATCTAAAAAGTCACTTCCAAAATTCAGGCTTTCAAGTACAGACTGAAAAAAAATAAAAGACAAGAAACGTCATTTCAACATCTCCAAATAAAGGTGAGGGTAATTAAGTAAATAGGTAAATAGTACCTCTGCTTCTTCAATACTATTCGCATTCCGTTTTAAGTTTAGAATTGATCCTTCGACTTTTGCAGTTAAGTACTGACTGGAACGTTGCAATCTCTCTTTAAATTGAACAAATTCAATTACCTATAAAAAGATTTCAATCCATAAAAAAAATGAAAAGGATAATAATAATAATAATGTAAAACATATAACATACTTTTGAGTAATTTCGATGACGATATGCAAGAAAAGTAAGATCTGCAGATTCCTTGAAGTGTTCATCCATGAACCTTGAGTAACCCTTCAAAAGATCACTAATATCCACCAATAATGGAGATGTCAACATTTGGGGCAAAATATGATGTGATACGGTTTCCAGGAGTATGTTCTTCACATCCAATGATTTGTACCTGAAAAAAGGGCAAAATGGTCATTTAAAGGAGTATCAAAACACCGGAACTACTTATATCATACCGTTCATATGCTAATGGAAGAGCGTTCCAATAAGAATACAAGTGTAACAACAAAATCTTGTACTGCCAAACATATCTGCCATAAAAAACATTAAATAACGAATTAGGGAAGGGTAAAAGTGGAATAAAAAGTAGACGAAAACAAAACAAGAACCTTCGGACTGTCAAGCCAAGCTCCAATACCATAATAGCTTCCAATAAATATCCAATATGTTTTGTACGCCAAAATAACTACAAAATAGAAAAAATAAGACACTAACGTTTCAATATAAATAAAAATGAATAAACAAATATATATATAGAGAGAGAGATTTATTTTATACCTGAACGAGTATATTGCATGTCATAGATAGAAACTCTTCACCATACATACTTTCTTGTACATCTAAGTCCTTTGAAAGTGGAAGATTTTCACAATACATTTCTGTCATTTGTACTGCAAACCCCACAAGGTCTGTGTGGAAAAAGGTACATGTGTATAAGTTTTAAGCTTGTTGATATTAAAGAAAATAAAAATTTACAATTTACCTCCCTCGGGAAGTGGGAACATGTCACCGATCAGTTCTCTTATTTTAAAAAGTGTTAAATGCTGTCCAAGAACATTTTTTGATGACGTGGAGGAAGAATCAATGCTTTTAGCCAACTTTTCTAGTAGCTGTTTTTTTCTATCATCGGGTAGAATTTGAAGGAAGACTGCCACGTCAGCAGAAAAGCAAGCCAAATGCCCAAACCTGTTGAATTGTATAACATTTTAGAAAGTAGTATTCTGTTTTGTTAAATAAAACACAATCATCAGATTATATATAATATTATAATATAATATACCTGGTGAAGAATAAAATAAGATCCTCCATGAGTTTGTCATAATTACCCTTTCCAAATATTATTTTTCTCCTTTCAATTTCAAGATTTGCCAAATCCGGGTTTCTTATGGAATCACTACCTGCTTCTGATTTTAGCTTTTCTACAAACTCAGAGGCCCTTGAAATACGGGAATCAAACTGCACATAAGTTTTGAAAGGTTAGAAAGAAATGTCTGACATCTATAAAGGTAAATAAGGATAGAGTAGATGTAAGGACATGCCACATCATCGGTTAAGTGTCTGTGCTGGCAGTCCATGGATGTTGACACCTGGATTAAAGGGCTATTAGCCACCATGGGCAAACTACAGTCATCTTCCAGCAAGCAACCAAGATAGTGAAGGAAACATTCCCAATCATCAGGGCTGCAAATAGAAAAGAAAGAATTAGGGATTATTAGTCACTCTCACCAAAAGGGTATATGCGTCTTTTTACCGGATGAACACATACCATAATGTCAAGACTTTTTGGAAAATATCTGCAGCTCCACCATAATCACCTGCCCGAGCAAGAAGCCTCCCCTGTCAACTTGTAAGTTAAAGAGCACAAGTATATAAGATATGCAAAAGAAATACGGTTTTATAATACTTATAATGAGTTTTGTTAACAATACTACCACTTATAACTCTAATTCATTTATAAAATACTTATTTAGGTAGCATAAAATTGGGATATTACTTCCTAATTAAAAACAGAATAAATAAAGAATTGCATTTAACTAAAGAATTAGGGATAGTACCTGTATCCGTAGTTTATCAACTTCAATCATTATAAGTGACCCTAAATTCCCTGAAAGAACTTCTGTAGCATCCCCATATTTGGCTTGCTGTTCCAATAGGGAAATATATACACTAAGAGCTGCAACCAATAGTAACCATTCATTCAGTTAAAAGAGCTTCAAACATGTCTGTAAATATTATTATTAATAATTATCAATAAATAAAAAATCAAAATGCACCTTCAGGCTCATGCAAGCTATGAGAAGCTATGTGTTTTTTAAGTAAACCTTCAGCCAACTGCAAAAGTTTCTCTCCTCCATTCCCACAAAATACCTGTAACTGAATGCTACAGACTGCCCACAGCAAAAACCTCTCTTCACCAGCAATTTTATACATTTTAATGGCTATCTACAAAACCAAAAAGGGGGGAAACTATAAATATGACAGAAAGAAAAAAGAACTCTAAATACGACAAAAGATTTCAGGATACCATCAACCTGTTGTTGTTTCACAAAGGAATATTCACGAACATAACAATTGAAGAGTCCCATCATTAGTTCCAAATTGTTTGGAAATTTTCCGCATGCATACTCATAACAACTGGTAGCCATGTCCACTGATGATGTAAATAGAATATATAAGTATTTAACTTGGAAAGGATTGTAAGAAAATGCATAAATGGAGGAAGTTTAGAAATACTAACGATGATCTAGCCGTTGAAAAACAATCTGCAATGTGCTTAGTGTGAGATCATCAATTAAGATCAAATCATTCTTATACAAAAGGTCTTTAGCATTGATGCAGACAGATAGTGCTTCCTCCAATTTACCCATTCTTTCCAATATGAGAGCCTTAAGTGCCTGCATTACATTATCGACAATAACACTTCTTTAGGATATGATCTTTGCATGTTTTCTTAGCTTCTATAGTTCTATTGCATATGAAAGAGTCTTAAATTTGTATAGTTGCTATCTAAAAATCTGAAATTTAACGTATCCAGGGTGGATTATGGAGCAAATAAGCCTTAAAGATGGCTCATTTATACACCTTATGACCTTAAGTCTTCAACGTTTATACAAGATTACTGCCCTTTTGTATAAGAGCCATACAGGAGGAGATGGTGATAAATTAAAGAATCCAATGATGAAAAGCAGCGAACTATCATGAAGCTACATTCATTAACAGAATGTAAGAAGTCGTCATTCTAATATGAAAAGCAATGCCTGAGTCCTGGCAAATCATGAACTCTTAAGAGAGAACAGCCAAGCAATCGATAGCTTGAGTGCAAGATCAGCCACTTAAATCAGAACAATGATTTTCTTATGAAAATACTGTAGGGTATTAAAGAATTCATCTTGATTGAAATCCACACGAAAGGAACGAAATTAGACAGTAGACTTACGAGAGCGTAGGAAGAGTTGGGATATTTGGAGAGCAAAGTCGTAGAGAGCTTGAGTGCATTTTTGAACTGTCGAGAGTCGATTGCGTCCCAAACTGGCCGGACACGCCGTTCCGGTATGCCGCCGGCCATCCCAAATTTCGACGCCATTATAGAGTACCTAGGGTTTTTGGCAACGGCGAGAAAACGACTGCGAGGGTAGGAAGGGGGAAGACGTTCTTTGTTAAACGAGAGATAACGGAGTTGAAAACGGGAATACACGCAAACGGGAGTTAGGGATTGTTTGGAGTTTGGAGACTTTGGACTTTGGACAATTGGACTTGCACATAGTCATAATCAGAGGAATCGGAATCCGAATCCCATAAATTTCAAATCAAGGAAAATGTTTTATTTTCTTATAAAAAATTTTAATTATTATTACAATAATGTTATATTTATCATAATTAGCATACTAACTATTTATTAATTTTTGAACAAAATTTGTTCTATTTGGAGTATTCCGGTTTTTGTATAGAAATTCGCATCATCCAAAATCCGTATATCTTCGCCTTTTTTTAGAACAGCAACTATATTAAAAAGCAAGCGGGAAGCTTGCGAAAATAACAAGATACAGGATTACATTAGATGATACAATGACTAAACACCAACAAGAAAGCTACAGCTAACTTAAAAAATACATGTACAACACCCAAGAGGAAATACTAAATAAGAATCAGCCATATGCAGAGCTAAGCAAGACAGGGGTAAAAGCGTCCAGGTTCCACAGCACCAGAAACAATTAACCAAAAGAAATGCAGCAGCTTCCAGAATAATAGGAAATCGAATGGCATTACAGAACTAGCAGCAACACAAATTAAACAGGAAGAAATGCAGGGGCAAATCAGCAATGAACCACCACATCAGCATTCCTATTTAAAAAACTATCCGTAGAAAAGGAAACACACACCAAAAGCTGATGCGGGGGTATAGCACCAAAAAAACCAAAGCAAAGCAACCCCCCCCCCCCCCCAATTTCACTGAAGAAACCAAGCTGAGCACAGTGCACCAAGCAATAACACTTAGAAACTCTCCCAAAAAAACAACAAACAACCTTAAAACTAAAACAAGAACACTCAAACTCACCAAAGTATATCTTCACCTTAACGATTTTCGGTGTGAGTTTTAAAATCAATACTCACAAACTCATTTCACTTTAGAATTTAAATATGATATTTCCAGAGCTCTATCTATTAGAAATATTTGTAGTATCTAAATATCTTCACCTTAACGATTTTCGTTGTGAGTTTTGAAAATCAAGACTCACAAACTCATTTCATTTTAGAATTTAACATTTCCCGAGATCTAGCTATTAGAAATATTTGTAACATGGATTTTCAATTTGAGTTTTGAAAAGCAAGACTCACAAACTCATTTCATTTTAGGATTTAAACATGAATTTTCTGAGCTCTAGCTATTAGAAATATTTGTAGCATGGTAAACATTTTCAAATCATTTCAAAATTTCAGTAGTTATAATATCTCTAAGATTTAATAGTCAATAAGACAATAACTTAATGTTCAATAGTGGGAATCATATTTAAAAATTATCAACAAAGAATAGTATATAAAAAGGAAGCATGCAATGCAAATGCAATTACTCTAAATCCCCAAGTCAATCTTGAAGTCCAACTCACCAAGTGGAGGTAAATTCCTACATCCACAAGTCCATCAATTTTTCAGACCAATATGGAAATGAAATTTATCCTATTGGGCCAATGCCATCTTCCAACAAGTCGGCTCCTTTGTCGGGCCAATATGGAAATGCAATATATCCCTACTCAAATATATATTATAGGGAGACACCATAAGAATCACAAAATGAGTAGCTAACCTCATTGTGCAAGTGATGATCATATAGAAAGTTAATCACTACAAATCTCACTTGTCCCAACATATTCATGAGTGTCACACAAAGTAACCCTAACTATGTGAAAGCACGGGTAGGATGCTTAAAGCCATTCAATTCAAATCTAAGTTCCCAATTCAAGAAACAAAACCTTTTTAAAAATGAGCTTTCATGAATGCACAAAATACATATGGTATTTACATAACACATAGATTTATGTGTTATGAAAACAATTCAAAACCATCCAAAATATAATAAGGACATGTATTCAAGGGTATAAACTCACCTTTACATTTCTAGCTTCTTCTAAGCACCTCACTTTACTTCTAGAATGGTGTGAACACTTAATAATCACCCATAGCTACGATTAAGGACTTAATCAATTATCAAATTCATAAAATCAAGGCTAAACCCTACGTCCACCTCCAATTATCTTATTTCAGTTACAAACTAACTTGTAAGAAGTAGTAAGGAAGCTATGGAAGTTATTTGAGCTTAATTGGACAAAATATTATTTTGGATTTAAACGAAGCATAAACCTGCACAAGCTTGGCTGAAAAGCGACCCACTTATGTTCAGCCCAGGATAAGCTCTATAGGACTAATTTATGCGTTAATATTATCCAAGTTTGCTCCAATTGATCCTAAACTCTTCCAAACTACATTTACTGCCCCTAAATGTGTATTGATACCTTGTTATTTTACTTTAATCTTCCAAAAACATGATTACACTAAAATCAAATGCAAAAGGGATGACCAACATGATTTGTAACATTCAGAAGTTGTTTAAACTCATTGAAGCACAATAAGTTTCAATGTAACACAAAAGCTTTTAATAGCTGTAAATCATCAACATTTTTGTTTAATTTAACTTAGTGACTTAATATTAAAGCACATTAACGAGTTATGATGATTCATTAAGTACTAAGTACTTAAGTCATGAAATAGGCTTGAAGAACTTCATTGAAGCCATGAGTCAACTTGAAAAGCTTAGTTATATCACAAATGCAGTTATCATTCAACAATGGATTTCAAAGTTCAGATGGATATTAATAAACTCGAAATGAGATCAAACAATCAAAAATTCCATAGAAAATGTTGACAAAATATAATTCACCATTAATGGAGCTTGAAGCTTCAAAATCACATTTAAATTTAAATATCAAACAATATATGAATAATTTAAGTGTGGATTAGTGATCTATTGAACAAGTATAAGGTAGAACACAATGCTATCAACTAAAACAGTAACAACTTCGTATTTAAGGAAAATCCAAAACTCTAGGTCGAATCTTACACATAAGTTTCTGAAGACTGACAAATTTAGTCATTTTTTACAATTAACATTTATTAGACTTCTTACTAGTATCGAAACCTTATATTTCACAAATATAAATTTATTCAAATAAATTTTCCATATTTTATTTTATTTATACATATTTCATTTTCTTTATTTTGATTATATTTAATTTTCCTAAAAATTATTTTCTTACCGTAAATAACAAAAATTCTGCCATGAAATACGGTTGATACACCTCAACACAAGGGTTCCAGAGCCTAATATATATATTCTGACATGTGCTTATATTAGGAGTTCTATGTCAAAATGGTTGTGTTATAAATACCCCCTATTACACTTTGTACCCCTTGACATCCATCACATCAAAATGAATGTTAATTAAATTACATTTTTAATTTTAAAATCCCCTATTTGACTAGTTGATTTGTTTTATCCATTTTTCGTCTTTTATTGTCTTTTCATTTATTATTGTTATTATTATTTAAAAAAGTTACACCTTAAATATTTTAGAAACAAATAAAGAATATGTTATTTAGTGGGTCGACTTTCTACAATAACGAATGGCGTGTCCGGGTAAAATAGATGTTATATTCACGCAACTAATCACGATCTACTAATTTTTTACAGATCGTTAATCTACAACAATGAATTGTTGAAGCATGATAAATAATAATAACGTCAAATTAAAAATAGTGATTAAATATAATTTTATCATTTAGTTTTTCATATAATACGTAATTTACTGCTAAGTACTTTCAAATACTAAATAAAAATTATAAAATAACTGAATAAGTATGATACACATTATTATTATTATTATTATTATTATTATTATTATTATTATAAATAAACTGATTTGATGTTTTGTTTTGGAATATTATTACGTTATTTATATCTCGCATTTTACAACGATTTCATATATCTGTCTATATCAATTTGATACAACTATTGAATCGTATGTAGCCCACAAAACCCCACCCTTACCAACACACACAACCAACACCCAACCCCCACCAACTCAGTATCCTTGTAAACGTAGTTTTTCTACGTATACATCGGATAATATGGACACTAATTAGCATGACATAAATCGGGAACCAGAGAGGCATAGCACGTATTCATTTCGAGAACCTCCGATGTCCAACTCATTCTTCAACCAAGAACCACCCACGTATACATCAGATAATATGGATACTAATTGGCATGACATAAATCAGGAACCAGAGATGCATAACATGTATTCATTCGAGAAACTCCGATGTCCAACTCATTCTTCAACCAATAACCACCAATTTATACTTCAAACCCACTTATGAATGAAATTCCAAACAAATTTCATCTATACGTCGGGCACATTACAGACGTGGATGGAGATGGAAATTGTGAATTTCGGGCTATATATCAATTTCTCTTAGTGGTAATAAACATTATTGGGAACAAATTAGGTATGAGTTACGCAACGAGTTAATAATACACCATCAAGAGTATGCCATGGTTTACGGTGATCTTTTAAACCGCATAAGTCACTCGTTGAGTTTCTTTGGATCGGGTTTTGCAGGATGTGAATATTGGTTGCAAATGTCTGATACTGCTATTCCCATCACTAATAGATATCACGTTATCATTATTTTCCTAAGCAATGGTGATTCTTCAACGTGGTTCCCACTTCGGTATGGCCCACAAGACATCCCAAATCCTGCATATATCGTTATCGCCCATGTTTAAGGTAACCATTATATGATGGTTGATTTACAATGAGCATATCTAATGCCTCCTATTTTGTCCAGGCTTGTGTGTGTGTACAGATCAGAACATTTTGTTCAATGGGAAACATTGTATGCTGCTCGAATAAATGTTTATGCTCGTTATCCGGATAACGCACCATGCAATTGTAATACTGGACCATTTACTATCTCTGATTAATAAAGACAAACTTTGTTTTAGTATTATTATTTATTTTGTTATTTTTTTATACAATCGTTCGAATTTGACATAAGCGTTTTGATATAATTTGACATAATTTTATAAATTTACAAACGTTGTTCGTTGTGTCGTAATTACTTAATAAAAAACTATTGTTTTATTGTTACTAAAACGTAAAAATTATAAAAGCTAATTTTATTATTATTGTTTTTCTAATAATAATAATAATAATAAAACAAATCAAATATTATTTGTAAAAGTAAAACAAATCAAATATTATTTGTAAAATTAAAATAGAAAAAAAACAACAAATAAACAAAATACGCAAAAAGACAAAAAAACAACAAAAAACAAAATTTCAAATCAGGAATACAAACAGACTATAGATGGTATGTATAGATCCACCCATGTCAAAATTGAAGGTGGGATAGGCTTCCCGACATTTAGAAGATGTTCTACTTTGAACTAAGATGTATGCGGTAATGTTTACTTTAACTTTATATTTTGATTATTTTGTTAGACCCCCATAGCCTTGCCACTTTAAACCTTTTAACTATCAACGACTTGACTGCTTGGGACCCTTTTACATAAATTGTTTCACTAAAATGATTTTTAAGTGAGAATTTCATTTCTTAATGTTTTAGAATTTTCATTAAAATGACAATTTCAAATAACACGTACGATGGGTGTTTCATTAAGCATTTTATAACTACTATTTATGCATAGATTTCTACAGTAACTCCAATGCAATATTGTGTTGGATTTTGATGGTTACAAAATACATAAAAAGATGCAATGGAAGAAAAAAAACCATCAAGATCTCGCCACAAATTTGTGCTCATCAATTTCAAGCAACAACAAAACTACACACGGGTTTTGAGAATTGTGTACTTTTCTTGTAGTGTTTTTTAGACGTTCTTGGATGATATTGAGAGCCTAAAATAGAACTCCTTTATTTTATTGTTGTATATGTGTGTCTATGTTGGCATAAATGAGAAGTGTATATAAAAGGCACTCATTTGTTTGATGATCAATTCATGTTTTAAAATTGAATTTGAATTTGAATAATGACATACTTATCTGTTTATTTAGATATATAATTATCCGGTCATAAATTCAAAATACATTAGTTACAAATTTAGTCCACCTTTTTAATTTTCTAATTAAACCATCAATTTATGATGAATAGCCAACTAGTCCTTCTATTTAATATTCTTATTGCTTTTAGAGTGTCATTGTGTGTAACCAATATATCTATGTATTTATTACGAGTGTCACCAACTTGTTGTGCCATTGAGCATATCTCTATTAGACCTCTACTTAAACATGCACAACAATTGTATAACTTCATTTCGAAATAACACATGGTATGTCATCGAGTATAAGTATTGGAATCAAAACCTTGAAGGTATGATTCAGTCTCATGTGTAAGTGATTAAATATCCCTTTGTTGTAAAAAATCTATATGAACGTGAGATGCGGAATATCATCGATCTCAAATTTCCAGTATTATGTTTCTCAATAAAGATCACGGTGACCTCAAAGGTAGACTACATAATTAATCCAACATTAATCTAGTATGAGTATGACCAAAATTTGATTGCCTGCATATAGAATCATTGAGGGGCCTAAGGATATGACTTTTATCATAGGTCAGAAGGACCAAGTAAACACGACTATATAAACCCTACACACTCATCATGTAAGCAAAAAAAATTAATTATAAAACCAGAACTATAACCAAACATCTCAAATATAGGTTTAATAAAGGCAATGTGTTACCAAATCCACACAAAAGAAAAGGGTAGAACTTTAGAAATAATGTTACATTAAAAAGAACAACACTTTCTTAGTAAAGTTTTGCATTAGAGTGCAATACTTCTATAAAGTGTTACATCGTACTAGTTTTCATCAGATTGATGCAACAAATTTGAATGGTCGCAACGACTTCATGCAACACTTTTAGAAATGATGAATCATAATAGTCAAATTCAGCACCAATATCATATATGTCCTAATAGGAGCAACTGTTGTGCATGATATCAAATCTATCACCACAACATCAACATCAACTTCAACATTCGTGAAAGTTCTATCATGACAACAACAATTGTTGTTAAAATGACAGATTTGATGCATCAACTTTCATGGTGTATACAACATGATTTTGAGCAATCTTTCGATTAAGATAAATGTTCATATACTTCCAACATTTTTACAATTATTTGATATTTTTTATACGTTTTTAGGTCGTAAATTTTTAATAACATGCACATATAAGCACATTCCATATTATTGTTTGCATGATTTTAATGCCAAAACCATCCAAACAATAATACAAATGAATCAAAGCATTTAGAAACATTATCAGATATTTTGAGATTAAAAGACATTGCTTCTATTTTTTTAAATCCTTGGGATCGATGTGTATATATCATACATATAATTTTCTTATTGTATGTACCAAATCATATACTATTTCAACAAAAATATTTCTTGATGTGCAAAAAATGATGAACATGTGGCTATAATTAAACTTTGGATCTTGATGGTTACAAAATACATAAAAGATACAACGAAAGGTATAAAATAAACCATCAAGATTTGGCTATGGATTTGTTTTTATTGGTCTCAAGCAACAACAAAACTACTAGTGACCTTTTCTTATGTACCTTAATTTGTAGTGTTTTGAGTGTTATTGAATGGTATTGAGAGTCCAAAATAGAACTTCTCTATAATAGTCACCACCTAAGCATAGAAATATGATTAAGCACGCAAGAACGAGATCAAAAGCTATGGTTCTTGATGAACAAGCAAGTCGAAAACCCCTTAGGGTTTGTGTATTACCGATCGAACAAGTGGAGGAAAGGAGGAAGAAGATGTTGTGTACGTGTGTCTATGTAACGACATGAACAAGTGATGCCTTTAATATGCTCTTATTTTCTTGATGACTAAGTCATGTTTTAAATTTTAATGATGACATAGTTATCTATTTAATTAAGTATATACTTATCTAGTCATAATTCAAAGGACATTAATTATAAATTTATTTCACCCTTTTTAGTTTCCAATTAAACTATCAATTTATGATGAATAATAAGCTAATCCATCTATAGATTATTCTTCTCACTTTTAGATTATCCTTGTGTAACCCAATTGGCTTATGAATTGATTATTAGTGTCATCAACTTGTTATGTCAATGAGCATATCTCTAACAGCTTGACCACTAGCTTCCTTGGTAAGATTCATCACAGAGCAATAATGGTGTTCTTGCAACTTCATATAGTCTAGTAGAATAATATAGTAGGAAAGTTCTAATAATATCCAACTGTAGAATTTCCTTACCTTTATTTCCTTATCATCAATCACTATTGCATCAATGACATTGCCTTCACCGTTGTAATGACATGCGCTAGATGTTAGTTGCCTTATATTCTCCCACTAAATTTAATGATTTTCTTCTTGCTTTCACGCATTTTATTTTCGTTACTTTTGTTGGTCTTATCGTATATAAGACACAAACATAACAAAAGGCAACAAATGGATAATCAATTATGATCACTACAAATAAAATTACATTTAGTGGCACAAACATTTAGTGACACATTTATTTTGTGGTGGCACCTATTTTGTCCCGCGCGTTTGGAGTTCCTTGTAAAATTAAAAACCAAGTTAGACTTTTAATTTTTCAGATTAGTTTGATTGAAAATTTTCTAAATTTCATATCCCGCGCTCCAATTCCCCCTTAGACTAAAAAGTAGAGTTTGGACTTTTAATTCCCCTGTATTGAAAAACTAGGGTTTGAACTTTGGTAGAAAATCCTTTGTCTCGTCCAGTCGTCCATCTATTCTGCCTTCTTGCTGCTCTTTTTGTGACCTCGACCATCTCAAAAGATCGACGCCAAGTAGGGGTCGTTGGCACTCCGCCTTCCTCAATCAAGATAGTCGTTCTTCAATTCTTCAACTCTCAAATCCCATTTTCTCGCTGCTTAGGCCCCCTTCCTCCGCTTTCTTTGGTACTGTCTGTGTGACTCCGGCCAACGCAAGACCGGCGTCAGGTAGGAGCCGCTGGTAATCAGCCGTCCTCAATCAAGATCAGTTATTGATTCCATCTTCAATGAAGTCCACTCGTTTTGAGGTATATACCGAATTCTTCTCAGTTCTTAATCGATCATCCACAGATCTTCGTTGTAGAAAAAATATTTCCGGGATAATTGAGCTTTTTCCGAAAGAGTACGGGTGCATCTTTCTCACAATTTGCATCAGAAAATCGAGGTATATGTTTTACGTGCCTTCGGCTAAATGAATCAGTTTTGGATGTGTTTTCAGGTTTCATTCTTCGATTTAATTAGTATTTTCCCTTTTGGCTTGGATGTTCTTTTTCCTAATTTGGCATTTGTGAAATAATATTTAGTACTAATCCCTATCTGCAGCACAATGGAATCCAGCGTGAAAATGGAGACGTGGGAAGCAATATTCAGCACATTCAATATATAGCTTCAAACAATTTCAGTATTATGGAGGTACTGCTATTTCTCCCATCGTATCTTTGCTTGTATATTACTGTAGATATTGTAAAAAAACATAAACCTTTAAAAATCGCATATGAAAAGCAAGGTATGTGTCTGGTGAGCCAACAAACTGGAGATATTGTAAAAAAACATCTACCATGTCGTAATATCCGTTAAAACTTCCTTAGGGACAAAGCATGGTATGATCTTATAAAGGATGTTCTGGTCACTGGCATACTATGCATGTTACTACTTATTAATAAGATTGTATTTAATCTATTTGAATAGGGGTCAAAGTAGATACATTTTTTGAACAATTTAGACTAATAATGTTCATACTATGCATGTTACTACTTAATAATAAGATTGTATTTAATCAAATATTGCGGGAATGACAGGACCCTTGCTTTAGCGCTTAGAACAGTTGGATGCATTTGAGTAGATACGATTACATAATATCTTTGTGAACCCCTTCAAAGGTATCTTAAGGTAACAATTCTCTTATTTTTTTTAAATCTTTAATTATTAATCAGCTAGAGTACTATAAAAATTAATGTTGAGTTAGTAATTAGTTGAAGATAGGGGTTTGCTTGAAGCTCTTAAGGATTTAATATCTGATAATAATCCTATGGTTGTAGCAAAAGTTGTTGCAGCCCTTGTAGAAATTCAAGGTAACAGCAGGAAATCCATCTTTAATATTACCACCAATACACTTGCATAGCTACTTACAGCTTTAAATAAATGCACCGAGTTACAGTGATTCTTGGATACCATACTTTATTTTAGGAAAATATGCTATAAAGTAGATGTCAAATTATCAAATTTTCTTATCCGTGGTTATTTTTTGTTCGTCAGGTGGGGTGAAGTTTTTATATTAGATGCTCTTTCAAAGTACAAGGCAGCTGATGCACGTGAAACCGAAAAGGGCTCATTCTATTCATACCCTCCATACACACACAAAATTACAAAGTATACCCCCCATGAATGTGTGTGTTGGGGGGGTAGCTATAGCACAACCCAACCGAAAATATTGTAGAGAGAGTTACTCGAAGACTACAACATGCAAATACTGTAGAGAGAGTTGATCATATTTTTGTAACTGTTGTGCTCTTCGAGGGATTTATATTTTAAATATTGTGAATATTGTTGTTAGACTAATTTGAATTGTTGTAATGACAATGTGTTTCTATTTATTATCTTAATCGTCTTATTATTACTCTATGTTATATTTAAATTAAAAAAATGTATCTAATTTTTTATTACAAAAGTGTCACTAAAAACATGAAAATAATATTTTTTTTACTAATTAAATAGTGGCACAAAAATAGTGTCACTAAAACCTAGAAGTGCTATAGTGGCATAATAGAAAAGTGCCATTAAAACCCAATAAGACTGCAGCGGCACAAACTAAAAGTGTCACTAAAGGCCTTTAGTGGCAGCGCTTTTAGTGGCACTTTTTTTTGTGCTGTTGTTTGCCTAGGAGGTCTTTAGTGGCATTTTTTTGGTTTTTAGTGGCACTTTTTCTATGCCACTAAATGTCATTTTATTTGTAGTGGATCAATGGAGAGGAAATGATTATGAATGACGAGGCGACGAGGAAGGCACGTCAAAGGAAAATATTGTGTAAGGGAAAGACGTTGGAGAAGGTTGTGTGATGAAAAAAATGGTAAAAAGATCGTGTGAGGGTAGTTTTATGGATAACTGGTTTTCTTTTTCTTTTAAATTATATAGTACATAATAAGTAAATAACTTTTAAACTATTACTAATAAGTAATTGTTTTTTTAAAACACCACTTATCGGTTAAAAACTCAAATCTCCTTCACCATGTGCCATGTTCGTGTTGGATTAGGTGTCTAAGCCATGACTAATAATTAGTATTTACCTAATTAATAGAAGCACAGTCCATTTGGGTTGCCCTCATGGCTGGAGGTTTGGTAGAAAATTCGGTAGAGAGAAATGTTGATTTATTATGGGGTTAATAAATCAACAGGAATTAAATATATGGTTTATTAATATATTAAAGTGATAATATATTAATTAGAAACTATATTAATTAATTAGGAATTAATCCAGAATTAATTGGATTTAATTTGGGGATTAATTTAATTAATTAAAGGTGTAGAGACTAAAACTGTAATTATTCAATAGTTGAGTAAGTGACAGTGGGAGTGACCAATGTGGAAATCGATTTTATATATATATATATATATATATATATATATATATATATATATATATATATATATATATATATATATATATATATATATAATCGATTTTTGATATATAAAAGGATAATTGGGAGTTTGAATTATAAGATAAAAGGTTTATCTTATTTGAATTCAAAAAAGGTTTATCCTTAAGGCTTATTATCTGGTTATCTGGTAACTATAAATAGGGGTCCCTGGAACCCTATTTTTCTGCGCCATTTTAGACCTAGAATCTCTCTGGAATTTTCGATCCACATACCTCTCAACTTGGGTGTGACTTTCATTTGAGGCAGGATAATTTTGCTGCTCAGCTTCCAAGAAATAAAGGTTGGTTTTTCTGTTTTGATCTTTAGTTTCTTTTATTGGCCTTTAGGTTTTGTTATATGTTCAGTTAGAAGAAAACATAGATCCTTATAGGTTGCATGTGAACTTAGGTTATTTAGTTCATGGTTTGCAGAAAATCTTTCAGTGGTATCAGAGCCTGTTTTGTTTTCTTGTTGAATTGTTATAACTGTTTTAGGGTTTAAAGCCTATAAACCCTAATTTTATCATGGATCGATTTATAGGATTAGGGTTTTGGAAACCCTAATCCCCCCTTGTTAATTTCGAAATCTAGCATTAGGGTTTTAGAAGGTTTTCTATTTTTGGTAACTTTATTTGTTAATTAAATGGATAACCTTAAACCCCATTATTTGAATTCGATTTTTAGGGGTTTAGGATAGGTTTTAATTAATTTGATTAAATTGGATAAACCTATCTTCATTTGAATTAATTTAATTAATTGTTAATTAAAAGATAATTCAAAAGGATTTAATTAATTTTAAAAATTGCGAAATTAATAGAAAATCCGGAAAAAATATTTTTAAAATGTTTAAAATAGTTAGATTTAATTAATTTAATTAATTGGTAATTAAAATTGATTAAATCGAATTTAAGGTTTAATTTAATTCAAAATTTAATTGTTAAATTTGGTAAAATTAAAAGATAAACCTTGAATATTTTAAAGGGTTTTAAAATACATCTTATATATGTTATTAAAAGTTAATACTATATATATGAGATAAATTTGGTTAGTCAAGTCAATAGTAGGCCTCATTCACGAAGCTGGTCTATAAAGTGGGTATAAGGAGACTGCCTATAAAATGGTAGTCTAATGGGTGAACACTCTCACCCACCGCTCGCCTGATCAGTGGAGGGTCGTTAGCCGAACGGGTTTGACAGAACCACTAAGTCATTAAAAGTATAATGATCAAAGTACTAGAACCTTTACACAAAATCCCAATCTAGTTACTTTAGGAAAAATGTGAATTTGATGCTAACCCATGAAATTGCACATTGCACTTTATGAAACGTTGGTGGAGCGTGTGTGCTTTACCGGCACACCAATGGGGGTTCTTAAAGAGTGGCAATGGGTGCCTCGGGTGTTATCATTGTTGATGGAGCGTGTGTGGTTTACCGGCACATCAATTTGAGATGATAATGGACCTCGAGAGTACCAAGCTAATTTGCATGGTTATTCACACCCGGTTTGTGATCCTCGGCATCCCAGTCACAAACGGTGGGGCATATCCGAGATTAAACATGCTATTGAACAGTTCAATATATCTCAAAAGAAACTAGGAATTCCATTTATAATAAGATTATTTTTCCGCGGTGGAATTGGCTGAATCGTCATTCGCCTACCTTTATAAAATTTGCTTATAGATTACGGCATCCCTCTTCTATGTTGCAAATTGTTATAGTTGGATCCTAGCCTTATTTTATATTGGGTTATTATAAGGACCGACAAGTATCTAATTAAACTTACCAACTTACCTTCTTTTATAGATGTCTTCTGCTGATCAATCCGCTCCCCAATCAAACTCCAGTGTTCCCTCTATCCTCTCACTGTGTTCCAAGGTTCAATTGAACGGGACAAACTACAATGACTGGATTAGAAACATCAAGATGGATCTGAGGTACGAGAACAAAGAGTATGTTCTCGAGACTGAGCTTGTCGATGTTGACCCTGAAACTGCTACTCCCGAGGAAATTGCCTCGTACCAAAAACATTCTGATGATGCGACCAAAGTGGCCTGCATCATGATCGCCACAATGAACCCCGAATTGCAAAGGATATACGAAGACTACTGGCCCTTTGAGATGCACAAGGAGCTTGCGGAAAAGTTTCGCAAGCAAGAGCGCATCGAAAGGTGCGAGGTGGTCAAGGACTTCACAAACAGCAAACCTAAAGATGGAGAGTCCATCTGCACTCATGTGCAAAGAATGCAAGGTTACGTGGAGCGGCTTAGAAAGCTTGCGATGCCTGTACCGGAGCAGTTGGCCGTTGACATAGTGCTTAACTCCTTACCGAGTTCTTATGACCAGTTAAGGCTGGCTTATCATTTGAACAACAATCAGGCTAATATGACTGAGTTGCATCGCATGCTTCGAGTAGCTGAGGACGGGATGAAGGGTAAAAGTGTACCCTCGGTTAATCAGCCCGTCCTGGCCATCGGAAGTGGCAAAGGAAAGAAAAGGAAGGGCCCTCCTAAGCAAAATTGGAGGGAAAAGGTTCAGGTCGGGTCATCCAGTAATGGCTCGAGAACCAAGACTTCCCACATTCCTTGTGTGGCCAACCCTGATGAAGCCAACTGTTTTTACTGCAAAGAGAAGGGCCATTGGAAGAGAAGCTGCCCCAAATACTTGCAGGATGTCAAGGATGGGAAAGTAAAGCCATCGACAGCAGGTATATACACTATCTCTAAAAACTCACCATCTTCTAATTCTTGGGTCCTTGATACAGGATGTGGTTTTCACATTTGTTCTGATCTGCAGGGCCTAAAGGAAAGCACGGAGGTGGAGCACGGTAGACTGAACCTGATCATGGGCAATAGGAGATCGTCCCCTGTTACCAAGATAGGAGTTTATAGTTTAGTGCTTAGTAGTGATGTTAGTTTAGAATTATTTAATTGTTGCTATTCGCCAGAAATGGCAAGAAACATTATTTCATTTCACGCATTGTTCTGACAAGGATTTCAATTTTCTTTTGACAATAAAATTGGTTCTATTTCTGTTTTCAAAAATGGTATTTTGATTTTTACTGCTTATCCTTGTGATGGTGTGTATGAAACTGTTGAATGTGTTGACAATTTAGGACATAGTGTAAATTATATTGATTCTACTAGTGGTGTAGAAAAGGCATGTCTGTGGCATAGTCGGCTCGGGCACATCAGCAAGAAACGCATCGCCCAACTCCAAAAGGATGGAGTGTTGGAATCATTCGACCTCAGGTCGGATGATGTATGCGAATCTTGTCTGTTGGGCAAGATGACTAAATTGAAAGGTTTTCTGCAACCATGAACTAAATAACCTAAGTTCACATGCAACCTATAAGGATCTATGTTTTCTTCTAATTGAACATATAACAAAACCTAAAGGCCATAAGAAAATTAACTAAAAGAATATAATTAGAGAAACCAACCTTTTAGAATTTTCTAGAAGCTGAGCAGCAAAAGTATCCTGCCTCAAATGAGATCACACCCAAGCCGAGAGGATTATGGATCGAGATTCCAGAGAGAAACAATAGAATGAGCAACTGATAATGAGGCCTAGGGTTCCCTATTTATGTAATATCTTAATTTTAAATTATAGAATAATTATGTTAAATATATATTTATACGAGATTAGATGAGTTAAATACGTGAGTTAAAACAAAAAGATGAAATTGACCCTTAAAGGTCGTGTTGGCCAACCCGGGTCGTGTAAGTGCCTTAGAACATCGCGAAGTAGAAATAAACCAAACCAAACCAAAACCCGGGGCGGGTTTTTAAACCCGGATCGAGTTAGGCCGAAACCCGGGTCGGGTTATGAAGGCCGGGTCGAGTTCCGTCAGGAAAAAGAAAAAGGTTTAGCGTAAACCCGGGTCGGGCTGTCAAACCAGGGTCGGGCTGCGGGGTCGGACACGGGTCGGGCTGTCGGACACGGGTCGGGTTTCGTGCCGACCCCACCCCTTTTTAATCACGATTTCACTCATTTTCTTGGGTTATTTCCGAGCCAAAACCTCTCTCTAACCCTAGATACGTTCCTCTTTCGTTCTTGGACCAAATTGGAAGGCCAAATCGAGTTGGATTAATGTGATTTTCGATATTTAGCTTATTGAAGGTAAGGTATTCACTTCTATCCTTTTTGAAAGATTGATTTTGGTCATTTGAGTTGGGTTTCGAGTTGTGGTAAAGAACCACCTAAGAATGGTTGGAATTTGATCATATACCCTTGGTTAGATGTGTTGAATGATTCTAAGTTCTTGATTTCAAGGTTAATGAGTTTGATTTCTAAGGTTTCAAACCCTAGATACTCAAATTCGAGAATATACTTTGAATTAGCTTATATATTGATAGTAGGTTGTGGTTATATGTTATATAGAGTCCTTGATGTGATTATTATGAAGTTTTAACGATTGAATTAGTATAAAACTTCTAAATTGGAGGTTTTGAACCTTATAGTGTATGATGTTCATAGATGATGATCTTGTTAGCTATAGATTCTTGGTCTAATGAGTTAGATATGGTTAAATTGTTTTGAGAATGTTGAAGTATGATATGTAATGTCGTTTTGAGCAGATACACATAGGAGGGAAGGAGATACACGAGGCACAGGTGGACCCCGGATTGAACAGACATCAGGTGAGTAGTTATAATTCAATATAAATAGTTTGATTATAACTAAATTGACTTATTGTATATCTTAATTGGTTGAGACAACCAATTAACATGGATTAAACGAGATTGAGGAATTCTTGTTAATCTGATTGCTGAGTTTGATTGAGTACACCAAATGACTGAGATAGTCATTGAAACAGAGATTTGTGATTTAAATTGTGGAAATTTTGATAATTATTAGATTGATTTCTAAACCTTGATATATTCCCTCACTGAGCTTAATTAGCTCATAAAAGTAGTTATATGGTTTGTGTTATAGGTGACAGGGGTAAGAAGATAGCAGAGGGATGATTGCATGGATATGGGACTAGACTTGAACTGTTTGTAAACCTGGATACACTTTTGTATAGTTTTGTAAACGGTCTTTTGTAAACCAGTTTTTGGGACCTGTTGTTTTAAAGTACTTGTTTCTTGATTTCTACTTGTACTTTTGTTGCTTAATCTTGATTATACCATGATCACTGTGTCTATTTTTGAGTGATTATGATGTAATCCAGAGATAAGAAACTAGGTGTTACAATTTATAGGGAACCAAAGGGTAAAGCTAGAAACCCTAGCCGCAGCCCATTTTCCGGATTATGTGTTCGCGCGCCGCGGCCTTTACATTGGCGCGCCGCGCGCCGCAATTCAAATATTGAATTCGTGCGGATATGTACGCGCGTCGCAGCCTTTGCATAGGCGCGCCGCGCGCCGCAATTCAACTATTGAATTCGTACGACTTTAATCCCTGACCTCCTGATTAATCCAATTAATGTCACCGAAATTAATCCAATTAATTTCTGATTAATTATTAATCAAACAATATTATTTCTAATTAATATATCATCTTCATAATATATTAACAAACAATATCTTGATTTATTAGTCATATAATAAATCAACCTTTTCTCTCTACTTAACTTTCCAACAAACCTCCAGCCATGAGGGCAACCCAAATGGACTGTGCTACTATTAATTAGGCAAATACTAATTATTAGTCATGGCTTAGACACCTAATCCAACAGTCTCCCACTTGGATAAGTCTATCACTATAATTACCAATTTAACCTCTAATTAACCAGCACTTTTAGCTTCCTAGAAACCACTGCCAAACTCTGATCTAATCAGTTCTGTCCATAGATAAGTGATCAAATGATCCTCCGTCCAACAAGATATTTTCAGACTCAAGACATGGATAAAATCAATCCGGTCTGATTCACTGTTCCTCGATATCCGATTTGCATATGACTCTTAGACTACCAATTTTGTCTCGGTTGGCCAACCATTTTAGTCAACTTCAAATTCATCGAGAGGCCTACAGATATCTGTTCCCCGTTAGGGTCAAGGGACGAATAAGCTTCGACTCATATACTTATGTCTTTTACCAGACAAATCACTCACAACAATACGTTTTATAACACCGAGTTACCGATGCGTTTTCATATTATCAATGAACAACCGTCTAATAAATCATAACTCATATGTCTTAGCTTAAAGATCAAAAGATATTATCGTCTCAACATTGCTTGTGATGAAATCCATGAAGCAATCTATTGAGCGCGGGTTTATCCAATACTCAAATCTCCATTTCCAAGTACTCACGAATGGTGCAGCAATCCAATTGCAATGTATAACTCCTTAGACAATCTATTACCAATTCATGACAGTCTTACTTCACACTTACTCCCAAAAAGTGTAATCGACTGTGGATATTTGAATAATCCAATTATTCAGGAAGTAAAACATGCAAAATGAAACACAATGATAAAGTATTGACAGAAGTAGTAAACCATTACTCATTAATAAATCTCTATTATTGAATCACAAGAGTCAAATACAATACATTGTTGCAAGTTTCGAAACCTATCTAATTTACATAAACTTTATATCATCTCTTAATCCAATGCTCCTAGCATGCTGATTATGCTTAATCCTACTCAGAGCCTTTGTCAAGGGATCTGCAAGATTATCTTCCGATGATACCCTCTTTACCACGAGGTGACCTTCTTCTACCTTATGCCTTATGTAGTGGTACTTTCTGTCGATATGCCTGGACTTTCCATGGTCTCGCGGTTCCTTTGTCAAGGCGACCGCACCTTCGTTATCGCAGAACAGTTCCACGGGCTCCTGAATACTCGGGACTACTCCAAGGTCACCGATGAAGTTCTTCAGCCAAGCCGCTTCCTTTGACGCTTCACTTGCTGCTATATACTCTGATTCACATGTAGAATCAGCCACCGTATCTTGCTTGGAACTTTTCCAAGTTACTGCTCCTCCGTTCAGAAGGAATACCCAGCCAGACTGAGACCGACCACTGTCTCTATCCGTCTGAAAACTGGCATCCGTATATCCTTCAACTCTCAATGTATCACTGCCTCCAAGGACCAACACCATGTCCTTTGTCCTTCGCAGATACTTGAGTATATTCTTTACAGCTATCCAATGCGCCCTTCCAGGGTTACCCTGGTACCGACTGACCATGCTCAAGGCAAAGGCCACGTCAGGGCGAGTACACGTCATAGCGTACATGATCGATCCTACGGCCGAAGCGTAAGGTACCCGACTCATTTCAGCTATTTCTTCGTCTGTACTCGGACTTTGAGTCTTACTCAATTTTGCATTACTTTGGATAGGCAGCTCTCCCTTCTTGGATTTTTCCATACTAAACCTTTTCAGTACCTTTTCCAAGTATGTACCCTGACTAAGTCCAATTAGTCTCTTCTTCCTATCTCTCAATATTCTTATCCCGAGAATATAGGCAGCCTCTCCTAGGTCCTTCATGGCGAAACATTTTCCAAGCCAAGCCTTGACATCTTGCAAGGTTGGGATATCGTTTCCCATGAGCAGTATGTCATCGACATACAGCACCAGAAAAGTGACTATACTCCCACTAGCCTTGACATATACGCAGGACTCATCCTCGCTTCTAGAGAAACCAAACTCTTTGACTTTCTCATGGAAACAAAGATTCCAGCTGCGAGAAGCTTGCTTCAATCCGTAGATTGATCTCTCAAGCTTACACACCTTATTAGGATACCTTGCATCGACAAAACCCTCTGGCTGATTCATGTAGACATCCTCAGTCAACTTTCCATTAAGGAAGGCGGTTTTGACGTCCATCTGCCAAATTTCATAGTCATGAAATGCAGCTATGGCCAGCATAATCCTAATAGACTTTATCTTGGCTACTGGTGAGAAGGTCTCGTCATAGTCAACCCCTGGGGTTTGAGTGAAGCCCTTCGCAACCAGTCTTGCCTTGAAAGTGTGTACCTTTCCGTCCATGTCGGTCTTCTTCTTGAAGATCCATTTGCACCCGAATGTCTTTCGACCCGGTACGTTGTCAACTAAGTTCCAAACTTGATTGTCATACATAGACTTGATCTCGCTATCCATGGCCTCTTTCCACTTGGCAGACTCAGGACCCGCCACTGCTTCCTGGTAGTTAGCTGGTTCATCCAAATTTATCAGTGTCCTATCACTGACAAACGTGTCCTATCCGAAGTTATATGGAACCCATAAAACTCGGGTGGCATGCTAACCCTACCGGAACGCCTAAGAGGTAAGGATACATCTGTCGGACCAACAGGAACTTCTTCCTCATGTTGGTTGCTAGTTTCTCCTAAGGTTGCGTCATCTGATGACTCTTGAATTTCTTCCAGATCAATGGTACTCCCACTGTCCTCTTTGAATATGAGCTCTCTCTCTCGAAAGACCGCTCGTCTAGCTACAAAGACCACGTCCTCGCTTGGTCTGTAGAATAGATATCCAAAGGACTGTTTGGGATAACCAAGGAAGAAACACCTTTCGCTTCTTTCTGCGAGTTTGTCTTGAGTCTCTCGTCTAACAAAAGCCTCACAACCCCAGACTTTGATATGTGCCAACGAGGGAACTTTCCCCGTCCACATCTCATGAGGTGTTTTAGCAACCTTCTTAGTTGGGACAAGATTGAGGATGTGGGCGGCAGTCTCTAAGGCATACCCCCAGAAGTGAATGGGAAGTGAAGCTCGACTCATCATGGAACGGACCATGTCCAACAGGGTTCGGTTGCGCCTCTCTGCAACACCGTTCAACTGGGGTGTCCTTGGAGGTGTCAACTGCGAAACTATTCCGCATTCCTTTAGATAGTCTAGGAACTCGATACTTAGATACTCTCCGCCTCTGTCAGACCTGAGCATCTTTATCTTCCTGCCTAATTGATTTTCTACCTCGTTTTTAAACTCTTTGAACTTTTCAAAGGTGTCCGACTTGTGCTTGATAAAGTAGATATAACCGTATCTACTAAAATCGTCGGTAAAGGTCACGTAGAACCGCGTGCCATCCTTTGTGGTTGATCTGAATGGACCACACACATCCGTGTGAATGATGTCCAGCAGACCCTCACCTCTTTCAAAAGATCCTTTGAAGGGTGATTTAGTCATCTTGCCCAACAGACAAGATTCGCATACATCATCTGACCTGAGGTCGAATGATTCCAACACTCCATCCTTTTGGAGTTGGGCGATGCGTTTCTTGCTGATGTGCCCGAGCCGACTATGCCACAGACATGCCTTTTCTACACCACTGGTAGAATCAATATAATTTACACTATGTCCTAAATTGTCAACACATTCAACAGTTTCATACACACCATCACAAGGATAAGCAGTAAAAATCAAAATACCATTTTTGAAAACAGAAATCGAACCAATTTTATTATCAAAAGAAAATTGAAATCCTTGTCTGAACAATGCGTGAAATGAAATAATGTTTCTTGCCATTTCTGGCGAATAGCAACAATTAAATAACTCTATACTAACATCACTACTAAGCACTAAACTGTAAACGCCGATCTTGGTAACAGGGGACGATCTCCTATTGCCCATGATCAAGTTCAGTCTACCGTGCTCCACCTCCCTGCTTTCCTTTAGGCCCTGCAGATCAGAACAAATGTGAAAACCACATCCTGTATCAAGGACCCAAGAATTAGAAGATGGTGAGTTTTTAGAGATAGTGTATATACCTGCTGTCGATGGCTTTACTTTCCCATCCTTGACATCCTGCAAGTATTTGGGGCAGCTTCTCTTCCAATGGCCCTTCTCTTTGCAGTAAAAACAGTTGGCTTCATCAGGGTTGGCCACACAAGGAATGTGGGAAGTCTTGGTTCTCGAGCCATTACTGGATGACCCGACCTGAACCTTTTCCCTCCAATTTTGCTTAGGAGGGTCCTTCCTTTTCTTTCCTTTGCCACTTCCGATGGCTAGGACGGGCTGATTAACCGAGGGTACACTTTTACCCTTCATCCCGTCCTCAGCTACTCGAAGCATGCGATGCAACTCAGTCATATTAGCCTGATTGTTGTTCAAATGATAAGCCAGCCTGAACTGGTCATAAGAACTCGGTAAGGAGTTAAGCACTATGTCAACGGCCAACTGCTCCGGTACAGGCATCGCAAGCTTTCTAAGCCGCTCCACGTAACCTTGCATTCTTTGCACATGAGTGCAGATGGACTCTCCATCTTTAGGTTTGCTGTTCGTGAAGTCCTTGACCACCTCGCACCTTTCGATGCGCTCTTGCTTGCGGAACTTTTCCGCAAGCTCCTGGTGCATCTCAAAGGGCCAGTAGTCTTCGTATATTCTCTGCAATTCTGGGTTCATTGTGGCGATCATGATGCAGGCCACTTTGGTCGCATCATCAGAATGTTTTTGGTAAAAGGCAATTTCCTCAGGAGTAGCAGTTTCAGGGTCAATATCGACAAGCTCGGTCTCGAGGACATACTCCTTGTTCTCGTACCTCAGAGCCATCTTGATATTTCTAATCCAGTCATTGTAGTTTGTCCCGTTCAATTGAACCTTGGAACACAGTGAGAGGATTGAGGGAACACTGGAGTTTGAGTGGGGAGCGGATTGATCAGCAGAAGACATCTATAAAAGAAGGTAAGTTTAATTAGATACATGTCGGTCCTTATAATAACCCAATATAAAATAAGGCTAGGATCCAACTATAACAATTTGCAACATAGAAGAGGGATGCCGTAATCTATAAGCAAATTTTATAAAGGTAGGCGAATGACGATTCAGCCAATTCCACTGCGGAAAAAAAAATCTTATTATAAATGGAATTCCTAGTTTCTTTTGAGATATATTGAACTGTTCAATAGCATGTTTAATCTCGGATATGCCCCACCGTTTGTGACTGGGATGCCGAGGATCACAAACCGGGTGTGAATAACCATGCAAATTAGCTTGGTACTCTCGGGGTCCATTATCATCTCAAATTGATGTGCCGGTAAACCACACACGCTCCATCAACAATGATAACACCCGAGACACCCATTGCCACTCTTTATGAACCCCCATTGGTGTGCCGGTAAACCACACACGCTCCACCAACGTTTCATAAAGTGCAATGTGCAATTTCATGGGGTAGCATCAAATTCACATTTTTCTTAAAGTAACTAGATTGGGATTTTGTGTAAAGGTTCTAGTACTTTGATCATTATACTTTTAATGATTATGTGGTCCTATCAAAACTGTTCGGCTAACGACCCTCCACTGATCAGGCGAGCGGTGGGTGAGAGTGTTCACCCATTAGACTGCCATTTTATAGGCAGCCTCCTTATACCCACTTTATAGACCAGCTTCGTGAATGAGGCCTACTATTGATTTGACTAACCAAATTTATCTCATATATATAATATTAACTTTTAATAACATATATAAGATGTATTTTAAAACCCTTTAAAATATTCAAGGTTTATCTTTTAATTTTACCAAATTTAACAATTAAATTTTAAATTAAATTAAACCTTAAATTTCGATTTAATCAATTTTAATTACCAATTAATTAAATTAATTAAATCTAAATATTTTAAACATTTTAAAATATTTTTCTGGATTTATTCCATTAATTTCGCCAATTTAAAATTAATTAAATCCTTTTGAATTATCTTTTAATTAATGATTAATTAAATTAATTCAGTTGAAGATAGGTTTATCTACATTAATCAAATTAATTAAAACCTATCCTAAACCCCTTAAAAAAATCGAATTCAAATAATGGGGTTTAAGGTTATCCATTTAATTAACAAATAAAGTTACCAAAAATAGAAAACCTTATAAAACCCTAATTGAGATATTCGAAATAGGCAAGGGGGGGATTAGGGTTTCCAAAACCCTAATCCTTGAAATCGATCCACAAGGGTATTAGGGTTTAGAAGCTATAAACCCTAAAACAGTTATATCAATTCAACAAGAAAACAATACAGGCTCTGATACCACTGAAAGGTTTTCTGCAACCATGAACTAAATAACCTAAGTTCACATGCAACCTATAAGGATCTATGTTTTCTTCTAATTGAACATATAACAAAACCTAAAGGCCATAAGAAAATTAACTAAAAGAATATAATTAGAGAAACCAACCTTTTAGAATTTTCTAGAAGCTGAGCAGCAAAAGTATCCTGCCTCAAATGAGATCACACCCAAGCCGAGAGGATTATGGATCGAGATTCCAGAGAGAAACAATAGAATGAGCAACTGATAATGAGGCCTAGGGTTCCCTATTTATAGGGAACCAAAGGGTAAAGCTAGAAACCCTAGCCGCTGCCCATTTTCCGGATTATGTGTACGCGCGCCGCGACCTTTACATTGGCGCGCCGCGCGCCGCAATTCAAATATTGAATTCGTGCGGATATGTACGCGCGTCGCAGCCTTTGCATAGGCGCGCCGCGCGCCGCAATTCAACTATTGAATTCGTACGACTTTAATCCCTGACCTCCTGATTAATCCAATTAATGTCACCGAAATTAATCCAATTAATTTCTGATTAATTATTAATCAAACAATATTATTTCTAATTAATATATCATCTTCATAATATATTAACAAACAATATCTTGATTTATTAGTCATATAATAAATCAACCTTTTCTCTCTACTTAACTTTCCAACAAACCTCCAGCCATGAGGGCAACCCAAATGGACTGTGCTACTATTAATTAGGCAAATACTAATTATTAGTCATGGCTTAGACACCTAATCCAACATAAATCACCTTTCAAAGGATCTTTTAAAAGAGGTGAGGGTCTGCTGGACATCATTCACACGGATGTGTGTGGTCCATTCAGATCAACCACAAAGGATGGCACGCGGTTCTACGTGACCTTTACCGACGATTTTAGTAGATACGGTTATATCTACTTGATCAAGCACAAGTCGGACACCTTTAAAAAGTTCAAAGAGTTTAAAAACGAGGTAGAAAATCAATTAGGCAGGAAGATAAAGATGCTCAGGTCCGACAGAGGCGGAGAGTATCTAAGTATCGAGTTCCTAGACTATCTAAAGGAATGCGGAATAGTTTCGCAGTTGACACCTCCCAGGACACCACAGTTGAACGGTGTTGCAGAGAGGCGCAACCGAACCCTGTTGGACATGGTTCGTTCCATGATGAGTCGAGCTTCACTTCCCATTCACTTCTGGGGGTATGCCTTAGAGACTGCCGCCCATATCCTCAATCTTGTCCCAACTAAAAGGTTGCTAAAACACCTCATGAAATGTGGACGGGGAAAGTTCCCTCGTTGGCATATATCAAAGTCTGGGGTTGTGAGGCTTTCGTTAGACGAGAGACTCAAGACAAACTCGCAGAAAGAAGCGAAAGGTGTTTCTTCCTTGGTTATCCCAAACAGTCCTTTGGATATCTATTCTACAGACCAAGCGAGGACGTGGTCTTTGTAGCTAGACGAGCGGTCTTTCGAGAGAGAGAGCTCATATTCAAAGAGGACAGTGGGAGTACCATTGATCTGGAAGAAATTCAAGAGTCATCAGATGACGCAACCTTAGGAGAAACTAGCAACCAACATAAGGAAGAAGTTCCTGTTGGTCCGACAGATGTATCCTTACCTCTTAGGCGTTCCGGTAGGGTTAGCATGCCACCCGAGTTTTATGGGTTCCATATAACTTCGGATGGGGACACGTTTGTCAGTGATAGGACACTGATAAATTTGGATGAACCAGCTAACTACCAGGAAGCAGTGGCAGGCCCTGAGTCTGACAAGTGGAAAGAGGCCATGGATAGCGAGATCAAGTCTATGTATGACAATCAAGTTTGGAACTTGGTTGACAACGTACCGGGTCGAAAGACAGTCGGGTGCAAATGGATCTTCAAGAAGAAGACCGACATGGACGGAAAGGTACACACTTTCAAGGCAAGACTGGTTGCGAAGGGCTTCACTCAAACCCTAGGGGTTGACTATGACGAGACCTTCTCACCAGTAGCCAAGATAAAGTCTATTAGGATTATGCTGGCCATAGCTGCATTTCATGACTATGAAATTTGGCAGATGGACGTCAAAACCGCTTTCCTTAATGGTAAGTTGACTGAGGATGTTTACATGAATCAGCCAGAGGGTTTTGTCGATGCAAAGTATCCTAATAAGGTGTGTAAGCTTGAGAGATCAATCTACGGATTGAAGCAAGCTTCTCGCAGCTGGAATCTTTGTTTCCATGAGAAAGTCAAAGAGTTTGGCTTCTCTAGGAGCGAGGATGAGTCCTGCGTATATGTCAAGGCTAGTGGGAGTATAGTCACCTTTCTGGTGCTGTATGTCGATGACATACTGCTCATGGGAAACGATATTCCAACCTTGCAAGATGTCAAGGTTTGGCTTGGGAAATGTTTCGCCATGAAGGACCTAGGAGAGGCTGCCTATATTCTCGGGATAAGAATATTGAGAGATAGGAAGAAGAGACTAATTGGACTTAGTCAGGGTACATACTTGGAGAAGGTACTGAAAAGGTTCAGTATGGAAAATTCCAATAAGGGAGAGCTGCCTATCCAAAGTAATGCAAAATTGAGTAAGACTCAAAGTCCGAGTACAGACGAAGAAATAGTTGAAATGAGTCGGGTACCTTACGCTTCGGCTGTAGGATCGATCATGTACGCTATGACGTGTACTCGCCCTGACGTGGCCTTTGCTTTAAGCATGGTCAGTCGGTACCAGGGTAACCCTGGAAGGGCGCATTGGATAGCTGTGAAAAATATACTCAAGTATCTGCGAAGGACAAAGAACATGGTGTTAGTCCTCGGTGGCAGTGATACCTTGAGAGTTAAAGGATATACAGATGCCAGCTTTCAGACAGATAGAGACAGTGGTCGGTCTCAGTCGGGCTGGGTATTCCTTTTGAACGGTGGAGCAATTACTTGGAAAAGTTCCAAGCAAAAAACAGTGGCTGATTCTACGTGCGAATCAGAGTACATAGCAGCAAGTGAAGCGTCAAAGGAAGCGGCTTGGCTGAAGAACTTTATCGGTGACCTTGGAGTAGTCCCGAGTATTCAGGAGCCCTTGGAACTATTCTGCGATAACGAAGGTGCGGTCGCCTTGACAAAGGAACCGCGAGATCATGGAAAGTCCAGACATATCGACAGAAAGTACCACTACATCAGGCACAGGGTAGAAGAAGGTCACCTCCTTGTAAAGAGGGTATCATCGGAAGATAATCCTGCAGATCCCTTGACAAAGGCTCTGAGTAGGATTAAGCATAATCAGCATGCTAGGAGCATTGGATTAAGAGATGATATAAGTTTTTGTAATTAGATAGTTTTTTGAAACTTGTAACAATGTTATTGTATTTGACTTTTGTGATTTAATAATGGAGATTTATTAATGAGTAATGGTTTACTAATTTTGTCAATATATATCATTGTGTTTCATTTTGCATGTTTTACTTCCTGAATAATTCGATTATTCAAATATCCACAGTCGCTCATACTTTTAGGGAGTAAGTATGAAGTAAGGCTGTCATGAATTGGTAATAGATTGTCTAAGGAGTTAGACATTGCAATTGGATTGCTGCACCATTCGTGAGTACTTGGAAATGGAGATTTGAGTATTGGATAAACCCGCGCTCAATGGATTGCTTCATGGATTATATCACGAGCAATATTGAGACGATAATATATTTTGATCTTTAAGCTAAGACATATGAGTTATGATTTACTAAGACGGTTGTTCATTGATAATACGAAAACGCATCGGTAACTCGGTGTTATAAAACGTATTGTTGTGAGTAATTTGTCTGGTGAAAGACATAAGTATATGAGTCAAAGTTTATTCGTCCCTTGACCCTAACGGGGAACATATATCTGTAGGCCTCTCGATGATTTTGAAGTTGACTAAAATGGTTGGCCAACCGGGACTAAATTGGTAGTCTAAGAGTCATATGCAAATCGAAAATCGAGGAACAGTGAATCAGACCGGGATTGATTTTATCCATGTCTTGATTCTGAAAAATATCTTGTTGGACGGAGGATCATCTGATCACTTATCTATGGACAGGACTGATTAAATCAGAGTTTGGCATTGGTTTCTAGGAAGCTACAAGTGCTGATTAATTAGAGGTTAAATTGGTAATTATAGTCATAGACTTATCCAAGTGGGAGACTGTTGGATTAGGTGTCTAAGCCATGACTAATAATTAGTATTTACCTAATTAATAGAAGCACAGTCCATTTAGGTTGCCCTCATGGCTGGAGGTTTGGTAGAAAATTCGGTAGAGAGAAAGGTTGATTTATTATGGGGTTAATAAATCAACAGGAATTAAATATATGGTTTATTAATATATTAAAGTGATAATATATTAATTAGAAACTATATTAATTAATTAGGAATTAATCCAGAATTAATTGGATTTAATTTGGGGATTAATTTAATTAATTAAAGGTACAGGGACTAAAACTGTAATTATTCAATAGTTGAGTAAGTGACAGTGGGAGTGACCATTGTGGAAATCGATTATATATATATATATATATATATATATATATATATATATATATATATATATATATATATATATATATATATATATATATATATATATATATATATATAAATCGATTTTTGATATATAAAAGGATAATTAGGAGTTTGAATTATAAGATAAAAGGTTTATCTTATTTGAATTCAAAAAAGGTTTATCCTTAAGGCTTATTATCTGGTTATCTGGTAACTATAAATAGGGGTCCCTGGAACCCTATTTTTCTGCGCCATTTTAGACCTAGAATCTCTCTGGAATTTTCGATCCACATACCTCTCAGCTTGGGTGTGACTTTCATTTGAGGCAGGATAATTTTGCTGCTCAGCTTCCAAGAAATAAAGGTTGGTTTTTCTGTTTTGATCTTTAGTTTCTTTTATTGGCATTTAGGTTTTGTTATATGTTCAATTAGAAGAAAACATAGATCCTTATAGGTTGCATGTGAACTTAGGTTATTTAGTTCATGGTTTGCAGAAAACCTTTCAGTTCGGGCTATAAGCCTCACATAGGATGCACCTCCTTATTTACAGGTTGTAGACATCATTTATACAACATCATCTAACATGTCATACCAGGCAAATTCCAGAATACGTCAAACAATCAGCTTCCATACTGGCTGTATAGGGTCCTTATAATCGTACTTAAAACCTTATAAGCTTTATAGATTTCCAAACATATTGTACCTCACCTATCTCATTCCTAAGCATCATGTGACTTATTACATTCTGTATAAGGCTCTATACATGTCGTACCAACAAGGTTGATGATATATTTTCCTCAAAACTTAGGCATTTCCCTATTTTCATTATCTAAGCAACTTAAACAGACACTTTAAGAAACCAAATCCAATGTATTTTATTAATCATATTGATTTACAGCATTATAACATTTGTCCTAATACCAATCAATATATATAAAATAATATATTAATCGCACTTCATTGTCAAAATTAACATTTTCACCATTTTCAACAAACCATTAAAATACAAGTCAAGAAATGGAGATGTTTTTAGATTGAGAGTTTCATTTAGGGCAAATTTCAAAAAAGATACTAACTTTTCAAAAAATTTCGATTTTGACATTGTGTTATTTTTTTTCAATTAAGTCACTAAGTTTTCAATTTTTTTCAATTAAGTCACTATGTTTTCAATTTGGTTTCAATTTTGACCATTTGACCGGTCAACCCAGTAGTCAGCTGACGTGGCATGATGACGTGTCAGTATTTGATGATGCGACACTGACGTGACATGCTGACGTGGCACCCGGGTGTCAAAATTGAAACAAAATTGAAAACATAGTGACTTAATTGGAAAAAATTGAAAACTTAGTGTTTTAATTGAAAAAAATAACACAGTGTCAAAATCATTTTTTTTAAAAGTTAGTGTCTTTTTTGGAATTTTTCCTACATTTTTTAAAATGATAAATTCATGATTTTTACGTTTTTAGAACGCATAAATATATTTTTTTACAAGTATAAAGACGTATTTTTATACTTTTAGAAGCATACATACATTTTTCATAAGTATATATAGTTATATACATATTTATACTTCTAAAGACGTAAAAAACGTATTTATACTTCTAAAGACGTAAAAAATGTATTTATACTTCTAAAAATATAATAATATGTATTTATACTTCTAAAGACGTAAAAAACGTATTTATACTTCTTAAAATGTATTATACTTCTAACCGAACGAACTTAAACCAACATAAAAATATATTTATATTTCTAAAAACATAAAAATATGTATTTATAATTCTAAAGACGTAAAAACATATTTATACAACTAAAATGTATTATACTTCTAACCGAACGACCGTAAACCAACATAAAATATGTATTTATACTTCTAAATGAAAAAACATACACAGACGAACTTAAACCAACATAACGTAACAAATATAAACAAACAAACAGAAATTAACGAACAAATACTTATTTTTATGTTTTTAGAAATATAAAATACGTTTTTTTACATATAATCACGTATGGTATCAATCAAAAGCACGTTTTTTTGCATATAATCACGTATCTTATCAATCAAAAGTATGTTTATGGTGGAAAAATAGTGAAAACAAACTTATTTTTATGTTTTTAGAAATATAAAATGCGTTCGTTTTGCATATAATCACATATCGTATCAATCAAAATTATGTTTATAATGGAAAAATAATGAGAAAGAGTTTTAAACTCGTTTTATAATACGTATTTTATTGATATATACATGTTTATATGCAGAAAAACGTATTTATATTTTTAAATACATAAAAATACATTTTTAAAAGCAGAAAAACGTATTTATATTTTTAAGAAGTATATAAATACGTTTTTACGTCTTTAGAAGTATAAATACATATTATTATATTTTTAGAAGTATAAATACATTTTTTACATCTTTAGAAGTATAAATACGCTTTTTATGTCTTTAGAAGTATAAATATGTATATATACTTATGAAAAATGTATTTATGCTTCTAAAAGTATAAAAATACGTCTTTATACTTGTAAAAAAATATATTTATTCGTTCTAAAAATGTAAAAATATGAATTTATCATTTTAAAAAATGTAGGAAAAATTCTAAAAAAGACACTAACTTTTCAAAAAAAATTGATTTTGACACTGTGTTATTTTTTCAATTAAAACACTAAGTTTTCAATTTTTTCCAATTAAGTCACTATGTTTTCAATTTTGTTTCAATTTTGACACTCGGGTGCCACGTCAGCGTCGCATCATCAAAGACTGACACGTCATCATGCCACGTCAGCTGACTACCGGGTTGACAGGTCAAATGGTCAAAATTGAAACCAAATTGAAAACATAGTGACTTAATTGAAAAAAATTGAAAACTTAGTGACTTAATTGAAAAAAAAATAACAAAGTGTCAAAATCGAATTTTTTTGAAAAGTTAGTGTCTTTTATGAAATGTGCCATTTCATTTATGGATTTGAATGCTTCCACTAATCACAAATCCTTCTTTATTGGAATCCCTATTTAATATTCTTACGATAATACATTCACATACACACCTTTCTATTCTCAAGAACAAAATGACCAACAAACCATAAGGAGGGTCTTTTCATCTTTTAACACTTCGACTTTCTAACTTTGCCACAAAACTTTTCCATAATCTACATATTATCTCATTTGCTAAAGCTTAAGCCAATTTACACCATGATACAATTGAAATTTAAAGCATTTACCAAAATAACATTGTATTTCCAATTCCAACATATCTTATTTGTCTTGGGAAGTCCTATTATGAATTGCCATCCTCGTTTATTCATTAACACTTGGTTCATAAATTAAAGACCAAAAATACCTCTTAATGACATTTTCACACTTTTAAGTTCAAAAACGTTTAACCCCAAATCACATGTGTTTCAACACCTTTGCTTCACATACGTCCTAAACATCTTTAAAATCATCAACATCTTAAAATTATAGTTTGCATGTAATATTATTTTAAACATGCAAAGTGCATTTTTTATGTTTTAACCGAAGTCAAGATTATCCTTTCAACAGAAATCCAAAATCACCAACCATCGATTAACTGAAATAAAAAACAAATATTAAAATAAAATTCATACATCCAAACCAAAAATTAATCAAAAATTTTTCTTCATAACAAAGATGTCGTTTTCACATACTCAAACTATTATCATATATATATATATATATATATATATATATATATATATATATATATATATATATATATATATATATATATATATATATATATATATATATATATATTCTTACTTATGGACATTAAGTGAAGAAAAATATATAAAAAGCATAAAACAATATATTTTGTTTTTAATCAATAATATAAATAATAAATAACAATAGTAATAATGTAAAACGCATAAACTATTATAATACGTATACAAAATAATTTTTTGTTGATGACAACAAATATAAAAAAAAAAAGGGTTAATGACTATTTTAAAATATCATACAAAACATTAAAACCTAATAGTAACCGATTGTTATATAAATAACATAAAAACAATAAGTATGGAAAAAGAACTTCCAATATCATTCTATAAAAACTATAAAAAATGGTCACTTGAAACAAAAAGATTCCGAACAAAAAACGAAATCAGAGTCTAACATATTTTGATAAAATAAAATTGGTGAGTGAGTGGTCTTCTTCCTCCCCTGCTTCCCATTCAAGCCCTCCGTCTCCTTTGTTTACTATTTAATTTGTTTCACAGAATCCGCGTATTCCATGAACTTTCTCGTGATCCCATCCATCTCTCTTCAATTCTGCAACCACAAAAAGCATCTCAATCTCCCACTTGCTTACTCACAAACCCTAGATTTTGTAACCCGCCCAAGATTTTGATTCCTATTTTTCACCATCAACTCCAATAATGGCTGAAAATGGCGAAGAGAAGCTCATCGCCGTGGCTCGTCACATCGCTAAAACTCTAGGCCACACAGACAATGCTATGGCTGATGACATACTCCAAATCTTCTCTAACTTCGATGGCAGATTACGTGAGAAGCTTAGCGAAAACTTAAATGACGGAGACGATTCACGAAACGGCATAGCTGCGCTTGATCAAACCCTCAAATCTCTTGATCGTCAGATCTCTAGATATGTCACGGTTGACCACCCAATCTGGTCTGATTCCGCCGACGCGTCTACCTTTCTTGACGCTGTTGATGAACTCGTTGCCGCGATCCGGGAGTGGACGCCGATGGCAGCTGAGAAAGCAGTCACGGCTTGCCTTGACCGAGCCGAGGATCTGCTCCAGCAGTGTATGTTTCGGCTTGAGGAGGAGTTTAAGCTGCTAATGGAACGCGGCGGCGCTGATCCTTTCGACAACACCGGCAGAGGTGGCGGTGCATATGTAGATTCTGATGATGAAGAAGACAATGATGAGTACGATGAAGAAGAGATTCCGGTAGCGCATCCGGTGTCGGACTACAACATCATAATCGACGCTCTCCCGTCCGGAACGATCAACGATCTACACGAGATCTCGAAAAGAATGGTCGCTGCGGGGTACGGAAAGGAGTGCTCGCTTGCTTACAGCTCGTGCCGGAGGGATTTCTTAGAAGAAAGCCTCTCGAGATTAGGTTTTTCAGGGTTACAAAAATCAAATGTAGCTCTTGAAGACGACGATAACGAAGTCGAAATCGACAAGTGGATCAAGGCAATCAACATGGCTGTTCGAGTGTTTTACCCTAGCGAACGCCGCCTCTGTGACCGTGTTTTTGGCTACTCCTCCTCCACCGCTGCTGCAGCAGATCTTTCATTCATGGAGGCGTGTAGAATTTCCTCCATGGAGCTGCTTAATTTTGCTAATGGAATCGCAATGGGTAGCAGAGCACCAGATAGACTGTTTAAAATTCTGGACGTCTACGAAGCCGTGAAGGATCTGATGCCTGAAATTGAGGTACTATTTGCCGATCAATACTGTCTTTTCATAAGAAACGAAGCTATAGGAGTTTGGAAACGATTAGGGGAGTCAATTAGAGGAATTTTCATGGAATTAGAGAATCTAATCCGCCGTGATCCAGCCAAAGCTGCTGTTCCTGGTGGCGGTCTTCATCCCATAACCCGTTATGTCATGAATTACCTCCGAGCTGCATGTTCTAGACCAACCCTAGAACAAGTTTTTGATGAAAACGTCATACCTCCAGTAGGTGTTGATAGATCATTCTCTCCATCTTCTCCATTAGCAGTACAAATCGCCTGGATAATGGAAGTTTTAGAGAGCAATATAGAGGCAAAGTCCAAAATTTACAGAGACCCTGCTTTATCATCTGTCTTCATGATGAACAATGGAAGGTACATTGTCAAAAAGGTCAAAGATGATGAACTGGGTTCACTTCTAGGAGACGATTGGATCCGAAAACACTCAGCAAAAGTACGCCAATATCATGTCAATTACCAAAGAAGTTCATGGAATAAGATACTCAACACATTGAAACTGGACAACAATAATTTATCCCCCAATGTTGCTTCGAAAGCCATGAAAGAGAAACTTAAGCTATTCAACTCTCATTTCGAGGAGATTTGTAGAACTCAATCAACATGGGCTATATTTGATGAACAGTTAAAAGAGGAATTGAAGCTTTCAGTGAATTCAGCTTTACTCCCTGCTTATAAAGCTTTTCTTGGTAGGTTTCTTAATATTCAAGATATTGGAAAATACGCAGAAAAACATGTTAAATTCAATGTTGAAGACGTTGAGGCTCGAATTGATAACTTATTTCAAGGAACCGCTGTATCTGGAAGTGGTCGGAAATGAAAATCCCACAAGTAAGCCAAAGCCACTCTTGTTTTTTTTATTTGTTTCAGTTTTGTATCATACTGTGGTATGTATGCATAATGTTCTAGCATAGTGTTTTGACATTGTTGTATGCGAATATGCCATGTAACATTTGTTAAGTTTTGGCCATTTGTATGCGGTTAATCTTGATCCATCGATGCCCAAATATTTATTAACTGTTAATGGAAGCTAAACTTCTGTGTACTTTGTATATATACTTTCTACAACTTGTGGAAGATTTGTTTCTCGAGGTATTCAATAACATAAGCATAAGCTTTTTCACTAGGATGAATGCTATCAAAAAACAAATATTCAGAAGAGTTTTGACATAGCGGAGTGAGTGGGGTACATATAGGTCCCGCTTCTAGAAGCCCTGTTCCACAACATCCCACCATTGTTTCACGAAAGCCTGAAACAAATATTTGTATTAATATCTTTACTAACGAATCTGAGTGACACATGGCTGAATCTTAGTGGATCATGGTTGCAAGGTCATTCTACCACTTATAATACCACGTTGTGACATATAGTATTAATACGTTTTTCGGCTTAACGAATTTATAAAATAAAAAAAACATACCGTATTTTTCCGGATGGGTAACAATGTCCATTATTGGATTGTATACATCTGCGTATAAGATTCGACTTCCTTCAAGAGACGTTTGTATACGAGGCAAGAGTTCTAGAAGCTTCTTGTTGTAGGTGCGGGCATCTACATTTTGTTCCTCAATGCATGTTCTACCAAATCGTGTGTTAAATTTGGATGTAATTTGTATGGGTAGACAACCAATAGGTGGAAGCCCAGTTATTACCAGTGTACGACTACCAAGATTATAAAGCTCCTGCAAGTTCATTCAAATTTCAAAATAGATGAATTTAATCCAAGGGCTGAGATGTATTTTGATTTTGTTTTGAACTCAACTCTTTTACATAGATATACTGACCTTCACGAAGCTATGGAGCATTTCTATGATAAATTCTTGGTAATTATCGATGTCGAATACGGTTCTTCTTGTTGGAATGTCATAGAAGTTGAAAACAAAGTCATTAGTGCCTGCACTAACACTAACCAAAGCACGATTAATAATTTTATTTGCTTTTTCTTCCCCAAATATCTTTTTCAGCCTTGCGGTATAATTCTTGAAATAAATCAGTTGTTGAGACATTGGTAAGACTCCCGTGAGATGAGCGGTGAGGTTATCGTATCCGGTTCCAGCTGACGCAAAACAGACACCTGTCAGCAGTTCATTGGCGGGGAGATCTGGCTGCAAGAACGGAGGAATTGTCTGTTTTACCCCTAGGAAAGACGCCAAGAAGTCGACGGATAGCTTCCCGTTTGAAAATCTGCCTGTGGGAATGCGGCCTGGGAAGTCTTTTCCGTAAGGGTAGTGGTTGGCTTTGATAGGGGTAGTTATGTAATTGTTATTGCCTGTGTCGACAGTTGAATCCCCAAATATGAGAATGGCGGGAAACTTTTTCTTGGGTGAGATTGTGGGAGCGTGTAGTAGTAGTAACAGGAAGAAAAAACGAAGATGAAGCATTGTGAAAACATTTGATTTGTAAAAATGAAGTAGGAGAAGGTTATTTATTTATATAGGGTCCTTTTGATTAGCTGGTAAGTGATGGTATAAAACTTTTGGAGTAGAAGTAAAACAGTTAAGAACCTAAAGGAAAGATAATGAATCATCCTTGAGTTGTACCATGGGCAGTAGAAGCTGTACCTTGCATCGGGTTGTCAAATTAGGAAATCGTGAATGTTTCATGGCGAAGTAGTTTTAATGACTTGTACCTAATGCCGTGGAACTTGTACTTGTTGAGTAAAACAAAGATATGCTGCAATCTCTGACCTGCTCTTGTGAACACTGCAAGTCGCACTGCCATGTGATTGCCTCCCATTTGAGCCATCATTCACAATTCACATTTATATTGTCACAGGTTACCGCAATTTTTTGTTGGTCTAAAATAGAACCAATCAGAAATCTTTTCACGTTCGTGGAGAGGAGGTGCTAATTCATTATTTGGGTGTATCTGAATTATCTAATGTATCGGAACGACAAACACACAATTAAATATGTGGACAAAAATAATGGGGACAAAAGATTTACGTGGTTCTAGCTATTAGTGTACTTATGTTACATCCACATGTAAACTATTGAGGTTTATTATTAGTTTTGAAATGACTTGTACAATTATATTGAGATTTTATATATAGAGATGAGAATTTAATTTCAGACCATACAAGCGTCGGGTATTCGATTTCGATTTTAAAATACATATGGACGGGCTCGAAAAATTTCTATTTGTGGTACATCTAAAAGGAATAAGTTTGCCTACAAATCCTAACGAGACATGTTGATAACGTTCTAAATCCACAACTAAACAAATCATCATTGTCATAGAGAAGTGTTACATGGCTCTATATCTCTTATTTGTGGTACATATCTAAAAGGAATAAGTTTGCCTACAAATCCAAACGAGACATGTTGATAACACTCTAAACCCACACGTAGGAGTTGGTGCAATAAACTTGTAAGGCAGTGGGGTATGAAAACGGGAGCGAACGAAGAGAGAGGAGAGAAAGATCCAAGAATGGGGGTTCCGCCGCGTGCTCCCAAAGATGTGTGAGAATGATGACGGTGGGACGCCGACGAGGGGGCGGTGTTCATGGACGTTCCACCGGCCACATCAGCAGGACGCAGGATGCGTTCTGCGTATACCTCCTAACCTAACATGTATAGGAATAATAGTGAATGATCAACCCAATTATAATTCATTTTCATTATAGCTACAATACGGTATTATAGAGAAAATGACAAATTTAACTAATCCCATTAAGCATTTTTCAAAATTTAGGCAAAAATTAGAAGATTTTCATTTCGCAAGTGGAGGATGAGAAATAACTAATGAGATGCGAAATTGGTCGATGGGTTTGCGGAGTTGTCGCCTCTATATAAGGTATATATATTTTTTCTTTATTATGCATAATATTATTTGGTAAAATATCTCTCAAAAGTACATAAAAAAACTCAATTTTCACACCATATAAATTCCTTCTTTGTTGTGTAAATGGTTTTTGAATATTTCTACCATAAAAAACTTAAAAAATGTATTTTTTTTTATAGAAAAACAATGATTTTTGCAGGTGAATAATAATTGTGCACATCTTATTTGCATTTTTTTTTGTATATTCATCAAAACTTCATTTTTATACAATATAAAGCCCATTTTTGTTGTGTAAATAGTTCTTGAAGATTTCTATCACAAAAAACTTAGAAAACAATTTTCAACCAAAAACATGATTTTCGAAGGTGAACAGTAATACAGGTCTGACTTGTGAAACTACTATTCAACTATGAGATTTATTTATTTATTTTTTTATTTTCATAGGTCAAACTTGCGATTTTTTTTTTGTTTTTTCAATGATCAAACTTGCATTTTTTTTTTTTTTTTTTGTGTATTTTCGCAGTTCAAACAAATGAAATAAATTGTTTTTTTATCATAACAATGTTATTTTTAATATTTCGCAAGTCAAACGGTAATTTCACATGTGGATCCGTAAATATAATGACTATTTTTAGAAAACTTAGATTTTTTGTGTAACTATTAAAAAAATTATGCAATTAGTTAGATTTGTCTTTTTATCGGGATTATGTGCTATTATATAAAAGAAGTTCAGCAATATGACCCTTAACGACCCTTTTAAGTTTTAACCTATTAATTGAATTCTAATCAAATCTTTTTATTAATGGAATTTTCTCAATCACAAAACCCAAGACCCGATAATATTACAGATGCAATTAAACATCACACTCGACTTCCCCAAATACTACGGACACTAGCCCAAACCTCAAAGGCTCAAATGGCATCAATTGCCCATTTTGACATCAAAATTAACTAAAACATACACATTAGGCATACAATATTGATTTATCTCGATTGGCCACTCAACTCATTTAATCCATCCTTTCATCCCCCATTAAGGTTGTGTTTCCAAGGCTAACAAGAGAAGTGAATGGAGGTGGACGGAACAGAGAATAAATGAAAAAAATTGATGTTCTTAAACTTTTTTGTTGGAAAAAAGTAAAAAAATGGAAGCATAAACTTCCTCTGTAACTTTCATTCTGATTGGAAAGATTTGAAAACATATTTGAAGAGATACGAAATAACTATTAAAAATAAGACTTATATTTAACTTTTTTTTTATTTCTTTCAAAGGAACATATAAATGTTTACTCTTTTCACTTTTCTCTTTTTAAAAACACAAAAATAAGATTTTCTTTCTATTTTTCTCTCTTTCTTTTCTCTAAAATTTTTCCTTTCTCCTTATTTTCCCCTGAAACTTGGGAACATGGCGTAAAGATTCAAGTAGGGCTGTAAACGAACCGAACGTTTGGCGAACCGTTCGTGAATTGTTCGACGGAAAGTTCGTTTATTTAATAAATGAACGAAATGAACACAATTTCTCATTCGTTTAACTAAATGAACAAACATGAACAATGGTCTCGTTTGTTCAGTTATGTTCGTGAACGTTCGTTTATGTTTGTTCCTTTAAGTTACTTTTATGTTCATATATGTTCAATTGTATTTGATTACATTACAATGATAAGTGTTTTTTATGTTCATATATGTTTAATTGTGTTTATTTATCTCTGTTCGTTTATGTTTGTTCGTTTAGTATGTTCACGAACATAAACGAACGAGCATGAACAATATAATTTGTTAAATAAACGAACATGAATAACAAAACTCGTTCGTTTATCCGTTCGTGTTCGTTTGTTTGTTCGACTAACTTAAACGAACGAATATAAACAAGTCCTAGTTCGTATTCGTTCGGTTCGTTTCCAGCCCTAGATTCAAGCGTCCATTTATCGTGATCATCGTTCCCATACCATCATCTTTTGAAGCAACTAGCATAAGCTTCTTCCTTTCTCCGCCATCGTCGACCGATTACATTCCTCGGCAGCTCATTCTCTACCTTTTTTCACCCAATTCTCTTCCTCTTTCTCTCTGTACAAATGCACCGGAAGAATTTTGTATGGACCGAGAGAACATAAGGTTCTAATATCAAGCTCATTAACTCGTTCCTTCCCTGTATTTTTCTCTATGACAATCGTTTGTTGGTTTTTTGAATTAGGGCACCTGAACATCAATAGGGTTCTTCGGTTCTGTTGTTGCTCATTATCGATAGGGGAATTCGCCAAGGTTTATTTTTCTTACGGTAAGCTTCCAGTCCCTTTGATTAATTTATCCTAGCCTTTGCAGCCATTAAAGTTGAAATTTGTTGATTGTGAGAGCATATTGTACACCTTCTATTTTGTTTTTTTTTTTTTTTTTTTTCAGACTATGATAGTATGTCAAAAGTAAGTTTCTATTGTCTAATATTGCAACACAGCCATCTATAGTATTGATTTTTCATATTTATGTAATGTTCATTGCTCTGAAAGAAATTGAAACATTGCTATGCATATGGCAATCCAATTTGAGTATAGTCGTATCCTTTATATGTTCATTCTCAATTGTAATTGAAAAAAAGCAAGTGATTTTGACTTTTGTAGGCATATGAAGAAGAAAATTTTATTTGGGGTTTTAATGGGCTTTTTATGTTTAATATAATTAATTAATATATCGAATAGTACCTTGCTTTTTTCATGTAATATAAAGTTTTTTATGGAAGTTTATTCCACTCTATAGGTCAACCAAACTTGATAATGGAATCTATGATTCATTTCATTACCTTATTTGTTCCATTATGTTTGCTATTCCATTTCTTTATTGTTCCATTCCATGCAAACAAGCATACCCCTAATGTTTTCACCTAACCATTTATATTATACGTAATTATTGATGTGTGGGTACAACAGGATAATTGAAAAATGCATGTTATGATGTTTGCCATTCCATTTCTTATTGCCAAAATGTGCCATTAGTTGTCTTTACTTTTAATATTTCATCTTTTTTCCTAAAACAGTCACAAATGCTACAGTAGATTTTGTAGAACCCGATCTTTAACAGTGCCAAATGCTAACTCTATTTGCATGACAGCATACGGATGAAACACATCTGCAGCCATGCGTGGTGATGGAATGGAAACAAAAGAACACAAAAGATGGAGAAACGTGGGTTGGGAAATATCAACATCTGATTCCATATTCAAGAAATGATACAATAAAACCCACTCATCATAACATCTATTTAGTCCTATATTTATATTAATAAAGTAGCCATGACACTAGCAAACTAATTCCTAAAATTAAGCCACTATCTACATCTTTTGCTCCCCACTAGACTCGATCAATGATTGCCTATTTCTGGGTCAAACCCATGACCCACTGACCCATATTGTAGTACCCGGTTAACCCAACAATCACCCCCTTAACTGGGTTGTTGATACCGATTCACAACAATGTTTTTCCTTTTGATTATCAACTCCTTGATCATTTTTTTTTCGCCTTCGTCCATTCAGCCACCATCTCAACTTATTCCGGAACGATCACAACCTCTCTCCGGTCACGTCCAAAGTCACCTCCGTATTGGCTACGAAACAAGAGCTCATTCCACCGACTAAGAAAACAAGCTACCCGCTTTACCGTCTTCTTTTTCCAGCAACACGGAACCGAATCCAAAGCCACCCGCTTCAACTTATCTATTTCGTTCGTAACCGCCTGAAACGAACCAAATCTGAAGCCCTGCTTTGACGGATCCTTTCTGATCGACTTTTCACGCACCTCCGCCGGCAAAACTCTTTTTCTGACACGAACAATCTGATCGAGACCATCTTTCAACACAATGATCCATCATCTTCTTCTCCAGCAACCACCCCAATCTTCCCGCGACAACCGTACAACCTTACAAGAGGAAAAATGTCATCGCCTTGACGCCGTTGCTTCTTTCATCCACCTTCATTATGAGAGCCTCTACCACCGCTCAAGAAAACAAGGTCACAAAGACCTCTACTGTTTTCCGCCACACGTGAAACGGACTGAACAAAGCCACCTGCTTTGATGTTTCTTGCTGCCCGTTTATCCCGCAACTCCGGCTAGACTCCTTTTTAACACCTCAACCTTTTTCCGATCATACCCATTCCAAAATCACTCTTCCACCGACCAAGAAAAACAATCTTCCAAGATCTAACGTCTTCTTGCACTTGCACAACGAACCAACCCAAAGCCTCCTGCTTTGACGGGACCGATTCGTTTCATGCACTACGTCGGTTAGTGTCTTCTACTCGGACGGTCTTGATCAAAGGCTGCAACGATACACCCCGAGCACTCGAACGAGGCTCTGATACCAAGTGTAGAACCCGATCTTTAACAGTGCCAAATGCCAACTCTATTTGCATGACAGCATAATGATGAAACACATCTGCAGCCATGCGTGGTGATGGAATGGAAACAAAAGAACACAAAAGATGGAGAAACGTGGGTTGGGAAATATCAACATCTGATTCCATATTCAAGAAATGATACAATAAAACCCACTCATCATAACATCTATTTAGTCCTATATTTATATTAATAAAGTAGCCATGACACTAGCAAACTAATTCCTAAAATTAAGCCACTATCTACATCTTTTGCTCCCCACTAGACTCGATCAATGATTGCCTATTTCTGGGTCAAACCCATGACCCACTGACCCATATTGTAGTACCCGGTTAACCCAACAGATTTCGGGTTAAAATGGAAGAAATAACATTTATGGTTTCCCATTTTCTATCTTTTAAAGCATAGTGATAAGCAACATATTACATTACCAAGAAGTCATAATATGAAAATTTAATCCCACAACTAATAGAATGAATTATTTCTGCCAAGAAATTGCAAAACCTCACAACCTTGAAATAAAGTAAATTTATCTCACTTTTTCTTAGTTTCAGGCTGTTGAAAAGAAACAAAGCCCATATTCAACTAATAAATCCATAGACCGTATAACATTGTGGGTTTGTTTAACAGGAAACTTCCTGCAAACCATACCATTTTCTGTCATGTAAATAGGAATTTCTTGAGAGGTTTAGAAGGATTCTGAACTCTTCATGACATGTACAGTTTAATAAATCATGGTCACATTTTAAATCTTTTTATAACTTGTTTTTACTCAAAATGAAGTCAAAACATAACCTGTTCTGAAATAGTACTTGAATTGATGAACTTTAACAAACCTAGAATTGAGAACCAAGAACTGTGAAATGGTGGATAAAGCATGACATGCAAATTGTCTCAATTTACTATACAAGTTTTCATTGGTATCAATGAAACATTAAAATTCAATTAAACAATAGATTTCTTCCGGTTAAGATTTTAATAACGCGTTTTGTAGAATGTCCTTTTTGCCCTCATCAGATTTGAATTTCTTGGAGTATTCGATAAATGCCATCTTCTTGGACTTGCACCAGTTCCTGTAGAACCTTCTTTTCACATATTCACGCAGTTGTTGGGCCCAAACAGTTTTCAAAGAATGTAGGCCTCGAGATTTTTAACATACACTCAAGTTAGAGGTGCAAAAACATCCGGTTGTTTTTAAAACCGATTCGGTTTCGGTTTTTTCATAATCAGTTACGGTGAAAACCTAACCGGTTTTGGCATTTTTCTTGAAATGAAAGTGAGTAAAAATTGGTTTTTTAACCGGTTCGGTTCGGTTTCACAGGAAAAAAACCGGTTTTAATTTTTTTTAAATCTATATCAAACCGCCGGTTCGGTTTTAGTTGATCCGGTTATTAAAAAACCGTTTTCGGTGTTTTTTCCGGTTTAAAAAAAAAACCCGGTCCATGTTTTGAAAAATTGTTGACAATGCAACAATATGGGTTAATTGCAAAAGCTGAAGTGCCATAATTGAAAGAGTTTTTATTTTAGCTGATCAAACTTTTAATCGTAACATGTTGAGTTTTAAAAAGAACCTTTTCTAGAGGTAGATCTATGCAAAGGTTTCTTTGAGAAAGGATTATACCATCAACTTCTTGTAGGATCTCATCAAAATGGGTTAAGCCTTGCAATAAAAAAGGCAATATGCATGTGTGTCAACCTTAACACAACAAACAATTTGATCATGTACAGCTTGAAAATGTTGCATTCAACCTCAAAATTTTCAATCTTTGCAAAAGCCTAAGTCTGGACCAACAGTGTCCAACATCACCTGGAAAAAAGGATGCAAATGAACCTATACATCATGAAAATCCTTATGTATACCCAATTTTCAACTTTGCAACTCACAAGTTAGTGAAATTCAAGCACATAGTTTCTTATTCCATGAGTGCACGAAACAAACTTACAGCACATAGCTTTTTTGTACTCTTGATAGCCATCTTAGGATTTTCAAGTGTCTCTTGGTGAAATGCAGTATCACCCCATGAAAAATCAAACTGTGCCACTACATACAAAGATAAGAAGGTTATACAGAAAAATTATTTAGTTTTGTAGCATACTTAAGATAGTAAATCAAGCAAGCCAGGGATAAATATCTAAGTAATGTATGCATTTTTCAGTTCATCTATAAGTTAGATTTAAGGGTGAGCATAAGTGGGTACCTGCCTAGGCAGGAACCAGATCTGAAATCGGCGATTCTTGTAAAGTTAGAACCAGAACCTAAATCGGTCTAAGCGGTTCTTAAATTTTAGGAACCAGAACCGGAATCGACGGTTTCAGTTCAGGGACGGGGTAACCCGGCTACGCCATTGTTTTAATTTCATCGTTAAAAAAAGAAATATTATACATATAAACAAAAGCTAACCAATAGAACTAGTTTATTACGATACAATTTACAAATTACAAAGTAAATGTAGTCCAATAATAGTTATAAAAGTTTATACATAACAACAAAGATGTAGATTGATTTTGATATGTAAATATAAGAAAGATCAAGGTGCTACACTTAAGTTGAGATGACACAAGGAGTGCATAATGTTTAGTGTTTGAAGCAAAATCATACTTATTATCAAAATGTATAACAAGTATTGTCTTATGCTAACGTAACACCTCTAGGTTGGTTGTATCAAACCTTTACAAAAAGGTATAATAAGTATTATCTTACGCTCACGTAGTCTATATATATATATATATATATATATATATATATATATATATATATATATATATATATATATATATATATATATATATATATATATATATATATATAGAGTTAGGATATAATATAAACTACAATTATTGTGTGGTCGTAAGGACCAATCATATCGCAGAATCAGCCAAGGGTAATTAGGTAATTTAATAATAAAGGAATTAATTAAGTTTTAAATGAAAACCTAAAATTATGGAGGATTTGACCTATAATTAAGGTAAATTAACCTATTTATATGGCAACTAACCAATCATCCTTTTTAGTAGAAGCCGTAGTTGAATCTGTGCATTATCACCACCATTTACGATCACTACTCTGCCCACCACCACCAATTGATCATGCCGACGCCGCCATCAGCCTTCTCCTTCTTACCTAGCTTCTGGAATGTGTTTTTCTCCATGGTTACTTGCACTACTGGTCCTCCATTGTACCGCAGAACTACTTCCTCCCTGATTTGGGTTCTCAAATCGAGAGACAAGTCGATAAATGAAATTCGAATCGCTTTTCTATACTCAAAAATTCGAGAGACAAATCAACGAAAACCTGGTTCCCTACGCCACTCGTCCTCTTTTGCTCCGTCAATCTAATCCGTCCCTGGTTTGTGTTGCCGGTTCGAGGGGCAAGTCGACGAATGACAGCCGATTCACTATTCTGTACTCACGAATTCATAATAACGCCAGTCCTCCCTTACTCCGCCCATCTGTCAGTGAGGCGTCAACTCAACTCAAGGTCGATGGTTCAAATAGGGCGGAGAATTTAATTAAGGTCTACAACTTGATTATACCTTTTCAATTATTTTTTATATTTGGTGTTGTTAATCGTTCTTGATGCGAATGAATTTACATTTTTCTAATGGTGTTTCTACTTGGTTCGATAGTAATTTTCTCTGTTGTACCTAGATTGTGGATTATTTGCTTCAATTGATTTTCTTTATTGCAACTTATCTAGATTCTGATTTCCATAGCTTTTGGATAATTTTATGCTGTTAAAATGACAATTTTATTCTGTCAGAATTATATTTTGATAGATGGGAATCGAAATGCACACCTGGAAATCGAAACACACTTGGAATGACATTTTTATTCTGTCTGAATAACATTTCTTCTCGAGGTTGAAACACACATCTGGAAATCAGTTTTAATAATATCTTTAAAATTTATACTCAGAAAAAGCAAACTACATTTCATGATTAAGAACATCAATTTGTTTTCTGTTTGCAGAAAGTTCGTTCACTTGAAGCTAAATATGCTTATCTTGAACAGAAGGTACAAATGTCTGTATAGTTAATAGTTGTTATATGTTCATTTTTGTTAATGATTTTATTGATTGTTAAAAATTACCTCTTTAAAGAAAATTAGATGTTTATAACGTGTTTAAGTAGCCTCATAATCCAAATCTTTATACTTTTTCAAATACCCATGTCAAATTCAACTAGAATGTTTCTGTATAATTTTGTAATTCTGGGATCAATGTTATAGATCATTCTAACATGTAACAATATCATTCTGTTTTGCAGGGTAATTCTTTGTGTATTCAAAACACACGAGAAATCAAGAAGAAGCCCTAAAGTTTGATTTCAAGGCAGTCATTCTGACAGAATGTCATTCTAACATAATGTAATTCTTATAGAATGTCATTCTGTTTTTGTATATTAGATTCTAGTATATTATTCTTGTAATTTTGATGTTACGCAATACAATATAAATTTGATTCTTTATGATTTTGTAATTCATATAAGCATGATTTTGTAATTCATTCTACCAGAATGTATAACTTACTTTCAAAATATGCAGTAACATTCTTTAAGAATACTACTCATTTTAATGTATGCTTTTGCAGTTCATTCTAATAGAATGTACACGATTAAGAACTTAGAATAAGAACTGAAATTAATTATATAATTTTATTAGAATTTAAACAAATCCAAAGTTTGAATTCACAAATAGATTTGAATTCGAATTTGAATTAAAAATTAAATCTGAAATTTAATACCATAAAAATATCACATTCCATAACTGAAAAAATATAAAAAGTCCATATTACTCTTTAGAATGATATAATTGGAAACTTGATATTTTTTTAATTAAAAAAAATAAATATTCTGTTTATTAATTACAACCATTGATGATTATAATTCTACGCACCAGATTTGTCCTTACGTCCACACAATAACTGTGGTTCTTAATATAACCTAGCCCTATATATATATATATATATATATATATATATATATATATATATATATATATATATATATATATATATATATATATATATATATATATATATATATATATATATATATATATATATATATATATATATATATAGAGTTAGGATATATTATAAACTGTAATTATTGTGTGGACGTAAGACCCAATCACATCCTAGAAGCAGCCAAGGGTAGTATAGTAATTTTTCATTTTCATTAAATAATATCCAAAATTAAATTTCTATAATTAAGGATGTAACCTATAATTAGGGAAAATCAGTTACATTCCCTATTAATCCTCAAATCCGCCATTTTCCAGCTTCCAAAACTACGTCTGATCATAAGAAAAAGTGTTCATCATCATCTTCGTTCATGTTCATATCCTTCAACCTCTACATCATTAGAAACCATCATCGATCACGATCACGTAACTGAGATATCATTCTAGTCTTTACCAGCACCATGATTGACCACGTTCTCCACAATAACCGATTCATTCATCTTGATTCTTCAAATCGTTTACCAGAATACGTACTGGCAAAGTTGGCTTCATGCTCCACTTCAAGCTAATTGCGATCAGATCTTTTGATTTCAAACTCATTTGTTTGTGTTTTTCAATAATTTTATCAATGTTTTCAATGGTATTGTCTGTGTTTTCTTTTAGTTTAATTTTGTTATGGTTTTGCAGGTTGAAAAGGTAGGGTTTTAATGGCGATTTGTTTACAGGTACATTTCCAGATCTGAATCACACATGTTAAAACCATACTTCATGATTGTTGATTTGAGTGAATGTATCCTTTCTGTACAGAATTAAGTCCATTAAACGAATGTGAATAAAGAGAGCCGACATGTGGTTTTTTCCTTGGATTGTGATTCAGACTTGGGGTTAGACACAGACATAGAAGAGAAAAGAGGATCGAGTGTTCATCTTGTTTCCCCAGTTCTACATTATTTTTTTAGAATTCAATCATTCTTATTAGATATCAGATTTGAATGTCATTCTCACATTCTGCCAGAATGGACATTTCAGAATGTGATTCTTTCATAGTTTTATTTTCTGGATGTATTCTAGTTCAAAGAATTGTATTCTTTTGATGTATTTTAGTTCAAAGAATTATATTAATTTGATGTATTTTAGTTCATAGGATGCTTTTTCTATGACATTCTGTCAATAAAATATTTTTTTGAATGTTATTCTGTCAGAATGGTTATTTTTAGAATAATTATTTTGCCAAGAATTATGTTTTTTTGAATCTTATTCTGCCAGAATGGTTACTCTGCCAAGAATGATGTTTTTCAGAATGGTTATTTTAGAATGATTATTTTATTTCAAATGATTCTATTAGTTTGATGTTTTTTGAATGTTATTCTGCCAGAATGGTTATTTTGGCAAGAATGATGTTTTTTATAATGTCATTCTGCTAAGAATGCATATTTCAAAATGTTATTCTTTTAGAATGTTATTCATTTGACCTCTTTTTGTTCATAAATTTTTTTTCCATATGACATTCTGCAAGAATGAATTTTTTTGAAGAAAAACAATGATTCTTTAAAAAAGTAACAGATATTTTGAAGAATAAATCAAAAAATTCTCTTAAGAATGTAAGATTTATTGAAAAAAAAATATTTATTTCGAAATAAGTTGTTTTTATTTAATACATTTAATCATCTTTCCTAAAAATCAGTAGTTTCCTTTTTTTCTCTAAACAAAATCCCTAATTTACCCTTTTGTAACCGATTTTAAAAAATTCATTTAATAATATAATAGATAATTACAATAATGCCATTTTGATCAAAACCGTTGATATTTCTAATCCTACGCATCAGAATTGGTCTTACGTCCACACAATAATTGTTGGTCTTAATATAACCTAGCCCTATATATATATATATATATATATATATATATATATATATATATATATATATATATATATATATATATATATATATATATATATATATATATATATATATATATATATATATATATATATATATATATATATATATATATATATAGAATAAGGATCAATTGAGGCCAAAAAAAAGGTTGAGAACTTGAGGCCAAATCTAGACCATGGCTATTATTAAATAGATTATTTGTAATTATTAAATCATTTAAAACAATTTAATTAAAATTAAATGTTACATAAGGGTAGTAAAGTAATTAAATTTTTTTTTAATTTTATCAACTCCTATAATCTCTCTTTCTCTCCCTATTTCTCTCTCCCTAAATAGGGTTTACCCTCCTTCCAGCCGTATTCATCTGTTCACGTTCATCCCCACCTTCAATTTCTTTCCTTTTCCTTTTTCACTTCCACGATTTCTAGTTTGAAGTAGAATGAGGGATGTGTGGCTTTGTTAAATCAGTCGTCTGTAAAGCCTTTCATGCGGCCGTCGCCTTTCATGTGGACCCCCAACCGTCTGATTTTGCAAAATGGACAGAGAAGTCCACAAAATGTTAACATCACGCCGAGAACGGTAAATATCTTTTGATTAAATGTCTTTTGATTAATTTTTAACTCCGATAAATTATTAATATTATTTTCATGTACTATAGTTGTCAAAAACGAGTTTCATATTTGAATGTAGATAGAGTGCATTATTTAATTATTAAATTTGATATTGATGTTTTCAGGAAAATAAAAGATAATATATATATATATATATATATATATATATATATATATATATATATATATATATATATATATATATATAAACTACTGTATAAGAAGTTATTTTCCATTCAAAGTGTTAAAATAATTCATATAGGAAGACGGTAATGCTTTAAATGATTAATAAACTGTGGGGTTTCTAAAATGGGATTTTTAAGGTTGATATTTAAGTTGTTTTATGAGGTTTTTATGAATGATGTTTCAAGAAAAGGAAGCCTATAAATATACACATAAAAACACCAAATGAGTTAGCTTTTTACATCTCCATTATATATTTCAAGATCGTCCATTAATTATTCTAAAATCAAGAAAAATAAATTAATGATTAGCAATAGATTGTAATGACTAATGACAACATATGTTTCGTTTTCTAAATTTTTTTGTTCAATTGTTGCTGCAAACTTCTTTTTTCCTGCTGCCGTCAATAAACATTTCTAATGACACTCGTAATTTATGTGCCACTGCAGCCTTTAATCATTAATGATTATAACCGAAGGTTTTGATCATTAATGATTATAACTGAAGGTTTTGATCATTAATGATTATAACCCTAGGCTTTGGATGTACTACAAAAGATAAAAGCACCAAGAGTAAATTTGCAGTGTTAATCATTGGTGATTAACATTGTAATTGTATGTATTTGTGTGTTAAAAGTATTTTTATGTGTTAATCATTAATGATTATAACTATAATGATTGATGACTATAAATATATTTCATAAATAATTAGAACATCGTTTATAATCATTTCTAATTATAACTTTAGCTAGATTTAATATAGCCAATAATCATTTATGTTTAATATGATTATAATCATTTTCTGATATCCTTGAATTCGATTTTACAGGTGTATATCCAAGAACAACAATGATCACGTGTGCTCACTATTTGTTTATGATTAAAAATGCATTGTATTTTTTGGCTACATTGTGATGTAATTATCGATGATTGAAACTGCATTGTGTTTTTTTCTCTATATTATATTGTAATCATTTACGATTAAAACTGTATTTTATTCTACAAATATTTGTATTCTTTATCTTTGCATTGTGTTCTGTTCATTTGATATTTACAATTATATTCATAGATGATTACAATTGTATTCGAAGTTTTTCACGTCTACAAATATATTAAAAACTAATTCAATATAAATATAAAACTGCATTGTATTTTATAATCATTAATGATTGAAACCGTATAAATCAAATTATACAATGAAAAATATATTTTGACCGAAAAATGATAATTACTATCTATTAATAAAATAAAAAAAATTAAAAATAAGTAAAAAATTTTATGTTATATAATCTGATATTATTAAAATAAAAATTAATTTATTAGTTCTTTTGGTAACTAACAATCAGAATACTAGATTTTAGGAATCAGAATTCTAGATTTTAGGAAACTCTAATTTTGATATAATTTAATTGAAATACATAAGTACTAATATGCCCTTATAATTTGATTGGTCCAGATTTGGCCTCGCGATTTCAACCTTTTTGTTGGCCTCGATCGATCCTCCCTATATATATATATATATATATATATATATATATATATATATATATATATATATATATATATATATATATATATATATATATATATATATATATATATATATATATATATATATATATATATATATATATATATATATATATATATATATATATAGGGTTAGGTTCTATTGAGAACTCAAATATTCATGAGATCTTGAGAACTCATTCTGATTGGTTAGATCATAAAAGGGCATGATAGTCATTTACCAAAAATCTCATTTAATTCTGATTTTTTTATTTTTGGTAACAAAGTAACCATTCCTAAAATCAAGCCAATTAGATTTAAATTTTCAAATATAAAAAAAAAAAGCAAATTTTCGTTTTTTTTTTAAATTAGAATTTTTTAGGAATTTGAAAAAAAAATTATTTTTTTAATTAGATTTTTGGAATTTAAAAGACATAATTTTTTTATTTGCATGTGCATATATACACGTTCGCAGGTGCTTTTTTTAATAGAATGTATATATGCATAATTAGATTTCTGAGTTGTGTATTTTTTAATAAAATGCATAAATGCATATTTAACTTTTTACATTATATTTTCCAGTGATGCATAATGCACATTTAATAACATTTCGTAAAAACAACACAAAATATTCGTATTTCATAATATTCGGATATCATACTACCAATTTATTAGAAACAATAATATATAACTGTTTTGAACGTTACATACAAAAAATATACAAAATACAACGAAAATTCATGATATCTTCATTTTTCAGTTTTCACTCCTTCAATTTGCTCGATAAATTCTTCAAAATCTGCAAGAACGTTAATAAAAAATAATATAAATATATATATATTCAAAAACATTAAAATAAATACATACATGCATATACACATATAAACAAATACACATCTATTTATGTATATATGCATACATGTGTACATGAACAAATTGATATACATATGCATATGTGCAAATACATTTAATACACATATGCATATACATTTTTGCATATATACTCACATTTGAACAGACATATGCACATGTATACACAGATACACACACGTTTTTGCACATATGCACATATGCATTTATGTACATATGCACATATGCATTTATGTACATATGCATATATGCATTTATGTACATATGCATATATGCATTTATGTACATATGCATATATGTATTTATGCACATATGCACATATGCATTTATGTACATATGCACATATGCATTTATGCACATAGGCACACATATATATATATATATATATATATATATATATATATATATATATGCATATATGCAAATATGCACACATGTGTACACAAACAAATAGACATATATGAATATGTAAACATATGCCCATATACACATATACACATACGTATATGCACATATGTTTAGTTATGACTAAACATGTATATGCACATATACACATACGTATATGCACTCACCTTTTGCGTATACATACACACGTATATTATATACATAACATATCATATCATCCACAAAGTTAAACAAAAATACATCATATGGAATGTTGTTTACATGTTACTCGATTAGAAAAATGGTAGATACCATATTGACAAGAAATCTAACCTCAATATCCAAATGGATATTAAACGATTTGAAAAAATATATAAAAAGGAACAAGAAAATGTCCAAAAATGATACCTTTACCATCATTATCCAATCTGGAAACTATGAGATGTCTATAGGAGTCAACACTTCCCAATATTAAGTAGTCATCTCCTGCAAATGTGGGATCATAAAATATGAATAAATAGAACACACAACGATCCATAATTAAAATCTTTTAAGAACATGACTCATAGTGACATAAAGGACAATGTGATGATGTGCTAGTAGTTTTGCTCCTGAAGGGTAAATGAAATAAGATAACTAGAGTGTTAAAGAACAGAAGATATGGAGAAATTAGTTTGCATAAAAGAATTAAACGGTTACTTCCATAAATTTCAAACCAACTAATTCATATAAATAAAAGAGTGAACTTTAAGCCATTTTAATGGGTTTCATTGTAATAGGAATCCAAACCAACGACAGTAGGAAATTCATTTTAACACCAATTCCATACATATATACTAAAGTTGCCATTTGTAATGGCTTAAGTAATGGCATTTAGAATAATATCACGATTACTTTAACAGGTTAAGTAGTGGCATTTAGAATCATGAATGGAAAATATTAAGTAAATACTACAATCTATAATTTTTAGATAAACAAAATCAATTAATATGGAATTGGATTTATGCAGAGAGTACCACCAGAAATGCCAAAGGTGAAACCAATGGTGGAAAAACAAGATGAAAGTGCTAGTGGCAAATCTGAAAATATTAGTCATTCTTGAAACTAAAATTACAAAGGTGAAATAATCGGCACAAATATGAAAGTATTTCATTCGAAGAGACAAATTAAATTTATAAATTTAAATGATAGATTGATCTGTGAAGTAAGGAATCGATATTAATCATAAATCGATTTAACAATCAGTGTAAATAAAGGTAGGCAGCAAAAAACATGAATGGAAAATAACACCAACAAATCGTGTTGTTCAAGACACTCACCGGAAGGCGTGGTTATTGACATCCAAAATCGAAAGCCTCTATTGACCCTATGCCACCTCCAACAAAGTTGAAAACCATAAAATTGATCTATGAAGTGATGAATCACTATTAAGAGGGCCGGTGACAGATCCGATCGAGTAACTCGTGCAACAACCATGATCGGATCGAGTAACTCGTCTGTACAATTGTGTGGAAGTCGTCTGCTTACCTAAAACTGTTGACGGTGGTAGTATATATGGCACAGAGATGGTTGAGGATTGGTCGAGTTCGAGAAAACGACAGTGATAGCCTGAGATGGCGACGAGGATGGCCTGAGAAGAAGACATCGTCTCCGATCTGGGGTGAAGAACCCTAGTGGGAATGCGTAGAAAAAAATGAGATCGAGAGAGATGGGAGCGACAGTTTTGAGATAATCACGGTGTTTCCTATTTAGGAGGCTCTGAGTTATTTGCTTCTACCTAAATTGCCCCTAATCTCTTTTTTAAAATGTCAAATGTATCATTGAAATGAATAGTAATTACGAAACTGCCACCTTGCATCTTAACCATTGATTTTTTTGATCTAGTGGTTCACAGAGGGTTCTCAAGATCTCATGAATATTTGGGTTCTCAAAAGAACCTAACTCTATATATATATATATATATATATATATATATATATATATATATATATATATATATATATATATATATATATATATATATATATATATATATATATATATATATATATATATATATATATATATATATATATATATATATATATATATATATATATATATATCGTGAACGTAGTTTATGTTTCCTTTTCACTTAATTAACTTGATGTATAACAAACTTAGCGATTCAACTATATATAGTTGTTTTTTTTACTTAATGCCAACAAAATATACTAATGAGTTATGTTAGAAAAAAAGTGTAGTTAATATTAAATCATGATATTATATTTAATTTTCTTGAATTACCTGTATTTTTCCTAATGAACATCATATTTATATCAAAAGTTATGAATAATGGAGTATATTTTATACTTATATATTGAGTTATTATGTATTTGTTTGTTTGTTTAATCTATTTAAACATTGATTATTTGAATTTAATTTGTTATTCAAACTTATTTTTAAAATTATGTTCAATTTAAGTTATTGATCATGTTATTTTTAAAAATTTTAAATTTTTAGTATTTGTTACGATGAGCACGTACAATTTTAATTTATTACAATTATTAAATAAATAGTCATTGATTATTTGTTAAGTTTAAACATTAGGGTAAAGTAATCATTGATTCCAAAAAAACGATATATATATATATATATATATATATATATATATATATATATATATATATATATATATATATATATATATATATATATATATATATATATATATATATATATATATATATATATATATATATATATATATATATATATATATATATATATATATATATATATATATAAGCAATATTGTATTCATACATATATCGTTATTAATTCACATTCTTTCGCAATTCTGGACGTAAGGTCATCTCCAATACATTGAACTCTAAACGAGTCCAATAGAAAACCATGTAGGAAAGAGAAAATATTAAAACTGATTTTTTTATCCATAATTTCATTAAATCCTTATTTGTAGAGTTCAACGAGGATTGAACTCTATTATCTCTCTTCTATATTATATTCAATTTAATTTCATTGAATTCTCGTTAAACTCACAATGAAGACGGTCTTAACATCGAAAAAAAAACAGAGTCATAGCCAGATATAATTTTTTTTGGTTGCGCCGATGGACAAGAAAACACATACAATATCAACGAATAAGCTATTGTAAAACACATTCGAGTTTTCATTGCAACTTTTTGAAGGTCATAACTCTATAACTACAAAGCCTAATCGAATTATGCAACAATTTCTTCAATAAAGATAAAATGATAATTTTAATTTGCCAAGTATTTTGCAGTTTAACCAGTTATGAAATTAATGATCATTTGCGGCAAACATATCCCTTTTCTCTATCAATATCGTAATTACGAGAACTTACGTTACGTGTATATAACAACACCTATTATGAATTTATCTATTTTAAATCACATAATTTAATAATAATAAAATTAGACATGGTAAAGAGCCAAAATTTGATTAGTATTTGAAATTACGAATGTGCAAGTACGAGATGATGGGGTACGGCTGTTCACGGGTGCTCTCTATCACACAAGCGTCCTAGAGAATAGTTAATATCAAATACCTAATGAAAAAAAAAAACTACAAACGTCCAAAATAATTAACATTAAAAAAAGGGAGGGAGGATAGGAAAACAAATCAGACCTCGGAATGAGGGTGTAGACAGAGTTTCACACGTTATTCCATATATATATATATATATATATATATATATATATATATATATATATATATATATATATATATATATATATATATATATATATATATATATATATATATATATATATATATATATATATATATATATTTTGCAAGTAGGGATGAATCCTATTACACGGGTACGTAATATACTACAGCCTAGCTAGGTACATATGAGACTGCTCGGTCGTTATACATATATATATATATATATATATATATATATATATATATATATATATATATATATATATATATATATATATATATATATATATATATATATATATATATATATCCTAATGTACCTAGCGTAGCTGTAGTATATTACGACTCATGTAACCGGATTTATCCTTAACTTGCAATATATATATATATATATATATATATATATATATATATATATATATATATATATATATATATATATATATATATATATATATATATATATATATATATATATATATATATATATTGTTAAATATAGTGTGATTGTAGGACTCAACGTGGACCGTTAGATCAACAAAATCAATGGATTAAATCAAAGGGCATTCTTGTAAATAAAATCAAAGAATTCACGTGTTTTTAATTGAAAAAACCCGGTTAAGGGTAAAACAGTCAAAACCCACAAACCCATAACAACGGAATGTAATCTTCGCATGCTAAAATCACGGACATGATATGATCGGTTTCAATTAATACTATCAATAATCAAAATATACACAATCAACATCGGAGGATAGTACAGATGCATTATCAGATAAGTAAAGTTGCATTCTCGAAAAAAAAAAGTAGTTAAGTAAGAGTTTTCAAATTCAATTCTCAGAGAATGGGTAGTAAGATTGTACAGAAAACCATAACGTATAGAAAATCCATTAAGAAAGTAGAATGTCATTCTTCAAGAATGAATTTTACATGTGGCAAAACTCCTAACCTAGAAAACCATTCTGCAAGAATGAATTTTACACGTTCATTCTCTGAGAATGCAAACACTAAGATACAGGAACTAAAACACAAAAACGGAAAAAAGAAAAGAAAAAAGGAATACGGGAAAGAAATGCCTCATATTCTCTGAGAATACTTCATTCTCTGAGAATGCCTCATTCTCAAAAAACTGTTATACACATACCTCATTCTCTGAGAATGTCTTGCCTTTGAAAACTGTGATACGCATGCCCAGTTAGTAAGCTGTTATACGCATGCCCATTCTCTAAGAATGCCTCTGAGATGTCCATTCTCTGATAATGTCTTTGAGCAGAAATCATTTTTGTTTTACGAAAGGTTGACGACGGTGAAGAAAAAGGTGCAGATAATTTCCATTCTCGATGATCTTCCTGGCGAAGGCTGTCGTTGATTTTTAGGGGATACAATGGTGACCGTCGATCTCCGCCGCCTCCGCCTCCGCCTCCATCACCGACCACCGCCGATCTCCGCTGCCTCCGCCTCCATCACCGACCACCGCCGATCTCCGCTGCCTCCGCCTCCATTACCGACCACCGCCGATCTCCGTTGCCTCCACCTCCATCAGTTGCGATTTCAATTTTTGATTTCAGAGATGTGATTTTGAGTTAGGGCACGCTCGTTACCGTATTTTTAGGGATTGATTGAATTCCCAAATTGCCCCTATCAAATGATTGGTCTAGAATTAGTCCTACAATCACACAGTATTTAGAAAATGTATTTGAACCTACATCTATATATATATATATATATATATATATATATATATATATATATATATATATATATATATATATATATATATATATATATATATATATATATGTTCGGTACTGAACATAGTGCATGTTTAGTAGTGAACATGTGGCTCTATGGTTCTATGGATAAAAAATGGTTCTATGTTGATCCTGCCCCTATATATATATATATATATATATATATATATATAGATTTAGGTTCATATGTTTAGGCTAAATATTGTGTGAGTGTGTGAGACAATGTGATCCAATCAATTCATAAGGGTAATTTTGTAATTTCATTAATTAATTAATTATTGTTTAATTTTAAATATCTAAACTTTTGGAAACTAATTATAACTTAAAGCTATAATTATGGGATAATTTGACCATTCCCCAAATAAAAGGTCAAACATTACTCGCCAAATCCCTCGTCTTCATTCTTCTTCTCTACCCTACGACTCCATTAATCGGTGCAGAGAATCAAAATCGAGAAATAGTAACTGAAGGTGACGGAGCTTATATATCCGACAGTGGAATCCAGGTGACCCCAGACGGGATTGGTTCCAACCGGAGTCTAAAAGTAGGAAGGGCCACATACCGCCGCCTCCGGCTGCCGGCGACGCTGCTGCTGCTGCCCCTGAACGCCGTCTGGCTATCGCCACTGCTGCCCCTCATCGTCTCCAACCTCATATCTGATCCCACCCCCTCATCGTATTCAACCAGATCCGAATCAACTCTTTGAAAGTTCTGATTCATTGATTGCACAAACAAGAAATCGAATCGGTTTCAGGAATTGTGGTGTAAGTGGTGCGTGATTTGAAAGTTCCGATTCTTTGTTCAATATTACATCTTCCCTGTTTGTTTGTTTCCTGCAAATTGAAAAAGGTAATTCGTTTTTAGATTTATTTTTAAGAGATTTTATTGCCTAATTTCTTCATATTCAAGCCTTTATTTAAGTATTATACGAACTATATATATTTCCCCAGTAAATCCCAACTCTTTACAATTTGCCCTCGTATGTGTTTTTTCTTCCATTCCCCAAAGAGCACCATAGATTGGATAATTTGGACAAAATTGAATTAGTTCTTTGTTCTTGTAGAAGTGGACTAAGATACCGTTTGTCCATGTCATATTTGTTTGAAGGATAACATTAGATAATTCTTGGGCATTCGATTCAGTGAATTTCATGGGATTCTGCAGAAATTCAATTCCGTAAATATATTTACGCGTTATACGAACTATATGTCTTTCTGTTTTTATGTTTTAATTATTATGTAAATATATTTTCAGCACAAAGAGCAGGGATCCATTCAACTGGAGCAAAGAGAATGGGAGGACATGCGCATGGTCATGATGAGCCAGCATACTTGCATTCAAAGCACATGTACAACTTGCACTCCCTCATCGTTTAGCAATTTTCAGAATTTCAATGTTAAGCTAAGAAATACAGCAATATTCTTTCAGAATAGATGTGGTGATTTCGATGGTTTATGTTTCATTCTTATAGAATTTGTACATAGTCGTTTATGTTTTTATACTTGATACAGAACTTTTGTATATTCTATAAGAATATTGTATATATTATTGATTTAATATTGAATGTTGTGTATATATTCTTCAAAAATATTGTATATGTTTTTGTTTATATTACAACAATGGTTGTTTTGTGTTATGAATGGTTCTAATATTCTTTAAGAATGAAATCATGGTTTTTAAGAATGATTAAATAACGACTTTAATTCACTGTAATATGATTTTTTTAATATATTTATTGTAATTAATAATTCGGTAATACATATTTAAATTTAATATAATAATTAATAACACAATTAATTATTTAATAAAATTCCACCAAATTAGGAGATAATAACTGAACTTCCTTTTTTAATTCTTGATTAATAGACTAAAATACCCTTTTCAGGGGTTTAATTGTAAAAACTGATTAATTAAGTTTTATATATTTACGTTGAAGCCCCTGAATCTAAGACCATAGATCATTTCAATCGAACGCTCTATATTTCATCACACATTCACACAATATTTGTAATCCACATTTGATCCTAACTCTATATATATATATATATATATATATATATATATATATATATATATATATATATATATATATATATATATATATATATATATATATATATATATATTAAATTACAATAATGGTCTCTGTGGTTTGGAGGAACTTTCAAAAGGAGTGCAAGTTTTGAAAAACCACTATATGGGTCCTCAGGGTTTGGTTTAACTTTCAAAAAGAGTCCAAAGGTCGGTAAAAAAAACTAAACTACCCTTTATATTTTAACTTTCATTTTTCTCTTAATATTTTATTTAATAAATCAATTAAAAAAATAAAAATAAAACAATCCCCCACCAATACAAACACCAATCGATCACACACACACATACACCAATCCATCGCAGATTATGAAGCTTGAATGGTGTTTAGGAACACCATTTTCCCATGTTTATTCTTTACTCACCATCTTCTAGTTGAGCAGCTTCAAAATCCACATCTATAATAATGCTTATGTATCTACCACCACCATCATTGGAGCTTCTCGTTTTTATCTCAATTAGATCGCTCAGTTCCTTAATCTTTACCGGAATCTGTGATTTATCCGATGGGATTCAAACTATAATTTCCCTGTTGTTATTGTAATCTGGGATTCAAAGAAAGATTCATCGGATATGATGAAGATACTGACGTATAGATGGTCTTCCTCCCAACCGCCGCTTCAACATTTTATATCGTTCCTTTGATTTTTGCGACTTCGAGAGCTGATTTTCCGACTGCCAGAGTGTTTTCCGGTTGCCACTATCATCCTTCCTCATCTTCTTCCATGTAGGCTTCTGATGGTTGCCTTATCGATGTACTATACTCACTTATCGGAGCCGCCTGATAAAAAATTGCTTAAATCGAAAAGGGAAGAAGAAAGTAGCGGATCTAGTCCGATAATGAGAAATCGGAGAAGGAGTTACAGGAAACATCCATTTAATGATGTAAGAAGCTCTAATTTGTTGGTGAGTAACAATTTAAACTCAAATCGATTTACATTTGGAACGGCTTTAAGCGATTCCTCTGAGCCTTCACGATCGATTTCGAAATCGCAAAATAATGTTCCGAAATCAATTTTGGTGATGGATAATAGTAATCTAGTTCTTGTTTTATTTTTCATAAGTGCCGCAATTATTCCATCGTTGATCACAGAAATTGCCGCCGTCGACAGAAGGTTGGTCGATAAGAAAAAGAATGCTCCATGCGTATCGTTCAATGCTATTGACAAATGCTGGAGGTGCGATCCCCACTTGGCTAATAATCGGAAACGCCTTGCTGACTGCGCCAAGGGGTTTGGCCACACGGAAACACCTTGCTGACTCCTTCTCGAACCACTCTGGATCATCTTCTCCGACAAGGGTTATTTCACGGTGATTTAGGTTTGGGTTATTTGACGGAAATGCCTTGCTGACTCTTTCTTGGAGGGTTTTTTTTTTTTAATTAACAAAAATAACAATAAATGAAAAAGAAATTAAAAATGGTAAAATGGTCTTTTTACTTGGCCTTTGGACCATTTTTGAAAGTAAATCCTAAGCATGAGGACCCATATGGTGGTTTTCCAAAACTTGGACTCCTTTTGAAAGTTCTTTCAAACCATATGGACCATTATTTTATATATATATATATATATATATATATATATATATATATATATATATATATATATATATATATATATATATATATATATATATATATAGTATTAAATAAGAATTTTTACTATTGTGTGATTGTAAGACTATTTTTAGACCGTTAGATTGAAAAAATTAGTGGCTGTGATCAACGTGATAAATCTGTAAATAAAAACAAAGAATATTTTTGTTTTCTTAAAAAAATACCGTTAAAGGGTATAAAAGTAACTTGGAATTACCTATAACTAAGGAATGGTCTATGATTAATATCAAAAATGCTACAATCACGGGACACAATTATGCAATCAGTTATAAAACATTACAAAAATACATTTTAGCAACACAGTTCGTAAAAAAATTCATATTCTCATATCACGGATTCTTTTGATTCAACCTGCGATTATACAACGAATACATTCATTAATTTTAATTTTATTCTTTCGAATATAAGAAGAAACATTGAAATTTTAGGGTTATTGTTAAAAAAAATGTAGAAGCGAAACTAATTTTAGTTATGATATCGACAAATACAAAATTCATAGAGAATATGTATATATTCGTATTCCTATTTGCAGAACGTTATGAATATATGCAGAAGTCGTGAATATTGTGTTGATTCTCAAAGAATATGTAAAAGCCGTGAATGTAATAAAATGTTAATAAAGCATTCTCAAATAATACCTTATGGTTTTAATAATTGTAGTACACAACCTTCACATTCTTAAATAATATGTAAAACATTTTCTGAGAATGAAATGATTACAAAAGACTGGGAAGATAATTATGAGAATGTTAATCAAGCATTCTCAAAGAATATTATTGAAGCATTTTCAAATAATACCTTATGGTTTTGATAATTGTAGGATACAACCTTCATGTTGAATAATGTTTTTATGTTTTTATGTGACCATCACTGAAATAAGTCGAAATGTTTTTATTAACAGTTTATTTCAGATTGCATAAATTCGAGATCAACCAAACCGGAGAAAATGACGCTATGTACCAAAGAGCAAAAATGTCACCCAGCGACAGAAATCGCGACCCAACAGCTCATGTGTCGCGAAATGAAGAAAATCAAAACAAAAGAAGAAAAAGGCTGGAACAGTGCAGATCGCGACCCGATCTCATCCAGATCGCGACCCGATCTGATGACACACACGTGACGCTTTGCTGACCAAGGATCGCGAGCCTATGGCAACCCGACGAGATCGCGACCCGACCTTCCACCCATCGCGACCCGACCAGGATCGCGACCCGACCATCTATACATCGCGACCCGATCTCAGCGACCAACTCCACCAAGTCGGGTAGTGGCCAGAACAAAAGCAGGGAACCACTTGAGATCACGACCCGATCCCATAAAGATCGCGACCCGACCTAGATCGCGACCCGATCTTTATCCCATCGCGACCCGATCTCAGCGACCAACTCCACCAAGTCGGGTAGTGGCCAGAACAAAAGCAGGGAACCACTTGAGATCACGACCCGATCCCATAAAGATCGCGACCCGACCTAGATCGTGACCCGATCTTTATCCCATCGCGACCCGATCTCAGCGACCAACTCCACCGAGACGGGTAGTGGCCAGCACAAAAGCGGGAACCACTCGAGATCGCGACCCGATCCCATAAAGATCGCGACCCGATCTCCGCTGGAACAGACTATAAATTGAAGCTCTCTCTTGCTGATTTTGAGAGCACAACCATACAACACACACATATTATCCAAGCTCCATACACTCTAATCCACGACCAAACAGCTCAAAATTCTGATATTTCTGCATTTGGCAACGAGGATCAAACCGCAAAACCGCAAGAATCAAAACATCCACCCGACACCAAACTTCAAACCTCCAAACAACCCTTACCCGACACCAAACTCCAAACCTCTAAACAACCTCTACCCGACACCAAAAATCACCAAAACCTCATCTTACCGTGAAGAACAAGAAATCGACACATCAAGAAAAACGCTATCTTCCGCAACTATCGATAAGTTCTTTTAAAATTATATGTGTCGTTATTGATTTATTTAAACTGTAATAAATCAACTGTACCAAACTTCCAATACACCCGAATTGAACCGTGACAACCAAAACATATGTGGACTGTATTTAACCGAGACATCTAACTTCTAACTTCTAACTTCTAACTTCTAACCTTTTTATTTATTGTAAAAACACGTTATCGTTGATAATGGAGTTTATTACATCTAACCTCTAACTTCTAACTTTTACTTTATTTACCGCTTTCTGTCTATTTAAATACTGTCTAGTTTAGATTTACCGCTTTATTTTATTCCGCAACTCTTATTTATTCCGCATAGTATAGATAAAATACATATCTGTCACACGGTAATAGGCTTAAAAACCTTGTTCGTGGAGATCAGCTATCGTATATTTCAACAATTGGTATCAGAGCTTGTGTGATTTAATCTGAAATTTTTGTCGAGAACTTTTGTGTAGCGTTTTTATAAACCACCAATAAGTTTCCTTTAAAAATTTCATCTTAATATCACTTGTTCAAAACAAAAAAATTATATTAAAAAAAAAAAAAACAAAAACAACCCAAAAATGTCTTCCACAACCTACTCAAGAGCTCCATATGTCATCGATCAGGTATGGTCTATGATCTCAGAAATCGGTCTTTCAAAAACACCATTTGAGTCCCACATGACTAAGATTGAGAACAGTTTGAAAGCTGATCTCAAACTATATCATGACACAATAGTCAAATCTGATATCTGTAAATCTGAATTACAAACCTTGCAACTCAGATTTGGAGAATCTACAAGGACTAGAGACAAACTTGAAAGAGACATTGAACGAAAATCTGAAGAAAATAATCGCGTCCTAGAACAATTAAATGAAGCTCTAAAACAAAAAAAGGACTTAGAAATACAAAATCAATATGTTTTTCCATCTGAAATAAAAGATGCTTTAGAAATAGAAGTCCTTCAATTAAAAATAAAAATTCAAGATTTAACTGACAGAAACACTAGTTTGATTCTAAAACTAGATGATTCTTCAAAGCAAATCAAATTTCTTGAATCCGAAAAACAAAGATTTCAAGGAAAACTGGATTCTATCAATATTGCTAGAAAGCTAAGTGATGATATTTTCATCAAAGCAACATCCTTAGGATCTGGCAAAATCGATACAAATTACAGACCTGGATTAGGAAGAGAATCCTTCGAAATCGAACAAGCCAAACAAGAAACCAGGACTAACAGTGAAAACTCTGAATCAACTCTAACAGATCTATCCACATCTGTTAATGAGGAAAATTCAGACGACGAAACAGTTATCAACTGTAACCCAGATGATACTGATTTCACTGTTTCCAAAAGATCTTTCACTAATAGGTCTTCAACCCACCAAATCCAAATTACCAACCAAAACTCCTTTTATGAGAAAGGCAGTACCTCTAAACCAATTGCTCTTCAAAAGGAACAAGGCAAACCCAAAGTTTTCAAACAAACCCAAAAGAAACCTTTAAAACCAGCTTCTGTGCCACAAAAACAAACTTTGAATCCAAAACAAAAACCTTTTCAAAAACCAATTCAAAGTTGCTTTCAAGAGATAAACTTCAATCTCTCAAGGAACTTTCAGAGACCATCATTTCACCAAATTCCATTTCATCATCATAATGTGTTTCAAAATCATCCAAATCACAGATACAAAAAAACGTTATCAAACAGATCTTCACATATAGGATACCTTTCACAAAATCAAATACCATTTCAACTGACAGGTTTTCAAAAACAAATCTTAAATTGGGAAAATCTGATAAGTCAGATCAAGCCTCAACCACTTCGTCAAATTAACAGAAACCATAATGATTTCAAATCACCGAGAACCATTAACAAATCAGGACCCACCATGGTTTGGGTACCTAAACTTTCTGTCTAATTGCAGGTACTTTGTGCTGGAGAGCCCAAGGATGATACATGGTATATCAATAGTGGCCGATCCAAGCATATGACAACAAACCATAGCCTTCAACAAGACTTCAAACCCACACTACCTCCGATGCAGAAACTTCACAATCAAACCAAAATGATGCGGATCCAGTCGAGGGGGAACCACCAAAACCAGAACCCTCCTAAAAGACCCCAATCCACCTATCCAAATAATCCCAATGCATCATTTATGGAAGAACCATCAAAACCAAATTCCTCTTTAAACAATCCCAATCTACCTATCCAAAATGATCCCAGTGCATCATTTATGGGGGAACTCTCGTTACCCAATTCTCACCCCCATAACCAAAATTTACCAAAAAAAAAAAAAAACATTCAAATAACCAAAACTTTCCAAAAACATTCAGAAAAACAAATCTTCGAAAATACAATAAAAGACTTGTTATAATAAGCTTTTATAGAACCATGTGATTAACATCTTCTTGACTAAATTTTCAGATACTTATGCTCGATGAATGTTCTCAGTTATATTGATTCTAAATTAAAGAGAAGGTTCAAAGTTCAAACATTTTTGTTGTGTACATTCTCCTATTCCCTTTGAATTTATTTCAAATTATAACGATTTTATCTGTAAAGGGACATAAGATCAGGAGATTCAGATGAAAACCAAACCCATGTGAGAAATTGTGCCTCGTCTTTAACTGCTAAGTGGAATTCATTTCTGTGAGCAAAGGTGTTTTCATTATGACTTATAGGATTTATACTCTTATACCGTGATGCTAGTCTCATTTTTGCTTAGATATCAAAATGACCAGGGACGATACTTTCATTTTCTTATATATTAGACAAACTGTCTATTATATCACCTATCCCTATCCTCAATCAAACCACTTCAAAAGAAAAGACTGATCATCTGGCATAACGAATCTGACAAATGAAGAAACGACAAAGTCATATCCAACAAATGCTATCAACAAATCACAATTGGTAACCACATCAGATATCTTTTACACAAGGTGTATTCGCACAAATCAAGAAAAGATAAAGACAAAGGTGAACACATCACCAAAGAAAAAGAAGATTTACAACAACAATCCATCAAGACAGACACTTCTCAAAACAACGAATTCTCAATAGCTTTATCAAATATAGCTGTTCAAAACCGAAGATTTACCGGGATACTGTAGCTTTCATAATTAAATATTCTTAGTTGCAAACCGCACTATGAAAATTTCTAAACCCCTCTACATGTATTTCCCGACGGAGAGAGAGTGAACATCAATGGCATGAATGAAGAAACCCTCTGAGTAATGCCGAAACCAGTCTTATGTGATTGATTATCTAATATGAAGACCAAGTGACTAAAGTATATAGGTATAAATCCACATTAAGCATAAGTCAACACCTTCAAACTGAGAGATATCACTCATCTTTAGTGATTATACACCCGTTCTGCACCCAGAACAAACAAACACCTCAGTCAAGTGTGAGCTATACCTGTGAGCGTTCATCTGAATCGACCTATTAAGATCACTTGTCGTCTTTATAAATGCTATAAAATCTTAAGGAATATTATGAAAATACATATACAAAAACCTTTTGATAATCGAACTCAAGACTTTGATTCAGAAACAAATATTCTTGACAAACATTTTTCAAAACACAAGTAAAATCTAGTCACACTCTTTCAAAACAGGTGATATGGTTTTATAAATGTCTTATCCAAATTTCAAGAATTTCAATCAAACATTTTTCTCCTCATTTCATTAATGATCACATAGGGGGAAATTGTTGAATAATGTTTTTATGTTTTTATGTGACCATCACTGAAATAAGTCGAAATGTTTTTATTAACAGTTTATTTCAGATTGCATAAATTCGAGATCAACCAAACCGGAGAAAATGACGCTATGTACCAAAGAGCAAAAATGTCACCCAGCGACAGAAATCGCGACCCAACAGCTCATGTGTCGCGAAATGAAGAAAATCAAAACAAAAGAAGAAAAAGGCTGGAACAGTGCAGATCGCGACCCGATCTCATCCAGATCGCGACCCGATCTGATGACACACACGTGACGCTTTGCTGACCAAGGATCGCGAGCCTATGGCAACCCGACGAGATCGCGACCCGACCTTCCACCCATCGCGACCCGACCAGGATCGCGACCCGACCATCTATACATCGCGACCCGATCTCAGCGACCAACTCCACCAAGTCGGGTAGTGGCCAGAACAAAAGCAGGGAACCACTTGAGATCACGACCCGATCCCATAAAGATCGCGACCCGACCTAGATCGCGACCCGATCTTTATCCCATCGCGACCCGATCTCAGCGACCAACTCCACCAAGTCGGGTAGTGGCCAGAACAAAAGCAGGGAACCACTTGAGATCACGACCCGATCCCATAAAGATCGCGACCCGACCTAGATCGCGACCCGATCTTTATCCCATCGCGACCCGATCTCAGCGACCAACTCCACCGAGACGGGTAGTGGCCAGCACAAAAGCGGGAACCACTCGAGATCGCGACCCGATCCCATAAAGATCGCGACCCGATCTCCGCTGGAACAGACTATAAATTGAAGCTCTCTCTTGCTGATTTTGAGAGCACAACCATACAACACACACATATTATCCAAGCTCCATACACTCTAATCCACGACCAAACAGCTCAAAATTCTGATATTTCTGCATTTGGCAACGAGGATCAAACCGCAAAACCGCAAGAATCAAAACATCCACCCGACACCAAACTTCAAACCTCCAAACAACCCTTACCCGACACCAAACTCCAAACCTCTAAACAACCTCTACCCGACACCAAAAATCACCAAAACCTCATCTTACCGTGAAGAACAAGAAATCGACACATCAAGAAAAACGCTATCTTCCGCAACTATCGATAAGTTCTTTTAAAATTATATGTGTCGTTATTGATTTATTTAAACTGTAATAAATCAACTGTACCAAACTTCCAATACACCCGAATTGAACCGTGACAACCAAAACATATGTGGACTGTATTTAACCGAGACATCTAACTTCTAACTTCTAACTTCTAACTTCTAACCTTTTTATTTATTGTAAAAACACGTTATCGTTGATAATGGAGTTTATTACATCTAACCTCTAACTTCTAACTTTTACTTTATTTACCGCTTTCTGTCTATTTAAATACTGTCTAGTTTAGATTTACCGCTTTATTTTATTCCGCAACTCTTATTTATTCCGCATAGTATAGATAAAATACATATCTGTCACACGGTAATAGGCTTAAAAACCTTGTTCGTGGAGATCAGCTATCGTATATTTCAACACTTCACATTCTTAAATAATATATAAAACATTCTCTGAGAGTGAAATGATTAATATGTAAAACATTATTTGAGAATGAAATGATTACAGAGGACTGAGAATGTCTTTCGATAAAGACATTCTTAAAGACATTATCAGAGAATGCCTTTCTATAAAAAAAATTACATTGCTCAATAAAATGAACCATTCTCGGAGAATCATCAAGCATTCAATCTTAAACTTGAAACACAAATATCGCCGTCTTCATCCTGCTAAAAAAAGTACACTTTGTCCTTGATTTCATCGTCTTCTTCATCTTCCATATCGTCATCTTCATCCTCGACGTCATCTCTGGCCCCCGTTTCTCGAATAGAAGTCGCTTGCGGATTTCGCTGCTGTCGGCGATCGGTCAAGGCCAACAGAGGCGGCTTTACCGTCGGCGGTGGTGCTACCAACTCAGGTAGACGACAATTTGGAGGTCTGAGAGGCAGAGGCTGAATTTAGTCCCCGATGAACCACAGTGACGTATTAATAGGGATTTCTAGGTTTCATTCCTTAATTGTAGCCGTTTAATTTGGGCAATTCAATTAATTAATTAATATAAAATTATAATTATATTATTTAAATTACTAATTTACCCTAGATGTTGATTGGTTCAAAATTGGTCCTACAATCACATAATACTTGTTGTTTACATTTGAACCTATATATATATATATATATATATATATATATATATATATATATATATATATATATATATATATATATATATATATATATATAGGTTATATTACGGATGATAGCGTGCCATCTGGCAACCGCTAGCGCGTCTTCCAGAACACCCGTGTGGATTCCAAACCCGCCAACCGCTGGAAGGTCCTCGCCAGAAAGACCCTTCCAGCCAATGGAGAAATCGCCCTGGCGAGATTCCCCTGGAGGAAAACATTTCAGCTCACTAATAATGTATTCGCCGGAACGACCAGCGTGAATCATACTTGGCGCCACATTCCTCGACTTACGCGTGATGCCCACGCCTGACACAGATCGTGCGCGCCCCATTCCAGCCGGTCTGAGCCAATAGGGGCGCGGCAAAGGACGAAGATCGTACTACCAACGGACGGCTTGGTCCCCTCCTGCCACAGCCAAGATCTTGTCGGCCATAGCCAGACAGAGAAAGACGTATAAAAGCCCCTAGAAGGCATCCGGTAAGGGGATCGCAAACCAACATACCCTAAACCCTCGTTTATACACTCATAAGAATCCCGCCGGAGATCTAACTTAGGCATCGGAGCGTTTTCCCGGGACCTCCTCCCGGAGAACGGCTAACGTTGCCATCTCTTTTGTGATTGTGATCGCGGGTCAAGCCCAAGACGATCAGAATCACCCGTGAAGTGAGAACCAGACGATCAAAGAGCTGATATCGCATCAACGGACAACATTTATTGTGAGACCGTGTGGACAGTGCTATTCTGTGAGAAATGATGATTAGAATATGTTTTTATTGGTAATATTAATGCTAAATAAACATATTCTCATAGAATTATTGCTATTATAACGTATTTTCAATCATTATCATTTGTTCTAGTGTTTCACACATTGTGATTCACTTATTCTAATTCTGACAGAATGTAATCATAAAAACTTCATATAATCCGTATAAATGATTTAATGACAATATTTCTATGAGAATATGTTTGTTTCGTATTCACATTACCATAAAAAAGATATTCTATTTGTTATTTTTTACAAAATAGCAGTGTCCGCACGATCTCACAATAACTGTTGTCTACAATATAACTTAGCCCTATATATATATATATATATATATATATATATATATATATATATATATATATATATATATATATATATATATATATATATATATATATATATATATATATGTGCATAATTGAGATCCGGTAAAAAGGAAATTTTTGATAGGAAGTTAACCAATTTTTTATTTACATGTTTTTTCGGCAAATCAACAAAATTAATCAATAGATAATGCAAAATAACATGATTCACAAAAATAGATTCTTGAAAAAATAACTCGATGATTCATTTTTACGATGATTTTATTATTATTCACTAAAATTGTTCGTAACATGAATAAAAACTTGATTATTAAAATTGATTCATCAATATGTTTTTTCAAGAATTTTTTTTTTATAAATCATGTTATTTTTGATTCATCTAGTGATTCATTTTGGTGGTTCGTCAAAAAACCAAGTAAATAAAAAACTTTTTACCTTTTTACCATAATTTTACTTTTGATTTTATCATTCTTATATATATATATATATATATATATATATATATATATATATATATATATATATATATATATATATATATATATATATATATATATATATATATATATATATATATATATATATATATATATATGAAAGTTTATATCTTCTTATTAAATATTTCTACTCACTAAATCATAGTAAATCAGTACAAATGTCAAAAATAAAAGATGAAATTAAAGAAAAGGATTAGTGGAACCACGATGTACCAATTGCCAGTTGACCAGGAGTAAAACAAAACGAATGAAGTCGAATGTATAAATAAAAATAGCTGGAAAAATATTTGTAAAGTACAGGTGAATCGTCCAACTAACAGATGTCAATTTATTAAAAAGGTTGATACGAAAAATGTATAATATTAAACGGTTAAATAAGTTGGACATAGTATAATGGGGCAGACCCGGGATTCGGGGAGCCGGAACCCATTTTTTTTTTTAAAACTTAAATTCAGTTTATTGGAAGGACAAAAGGATGGATGAATGTAGTCTCTCTCTCTCAAAGACCTGTACATTAAGTGTGGTTTAAGTTTATAAAAAAAACTTACCTATAATATTTCAAATACCAAGGAAATAAAAGATCGGTTTTAAGATTATAATCTTTCAATTTAAAATATAATTGTCTAAGCGTATGTTCGGAGGAGAGTGATTCAGTGTGGTTTTAATTTTTAATATCTAATAAAAAACTCAAATTAAATAAAAAATAATTAAAATTATATATTTTTTTTATTATTAGATAAAAAGAATTAAAAGCAGAGTTGTTATTACATTAATTTTTCTAACACAAAACTCACTTAAACTTGTTTAGGTGGTCCTATTCCCATAAATCATAATCATTCGTAATACAATAATACATGCTTAAATCATGTTAACCTTATAAGATAACAAGTTAATATTGCATATTCTTCATCAATCATCGTTGATTGTAACATACAAGATAATTTATCCCATAAATCCAAATTCATGAGCGTTTCAATAATTAGAGAGTAGGTGATGATTACTTACCTCGATTCAAAGCTTTGATGATGTAATCACTTTGAGTTATACTTCATTTACACGAATTTAAGCTCATACTCATACAAATTGCACTTGTTAGAAATTGGGGTAAAACGATCATTGGAATCTTTGAAAATCGTGATTATCACTTTCAAATCAAAGTATTTCGATGGCACGGATCGAACACTTGATTTGATAGGATTCAGAGAATGAGAGTTCTTGTGACTTTTCGTGTACCATAAATTGTGACCAAAATTGTATATAACTTGTCCAAAACCGACAATAAACTTTCACCGGGCAATTCACACGGGTCGTGTGAAGTCTCGGTTGCAAACTTCTTTGACACACACACGGGTCATGTGGTCTCACACGGGTCGTGTCCTTTCTCGGGTGCAAAATACTTTGAAATTCACACGGATCGTGTGATGTCTGATTACAATATGTTTACAATCTGCTTTGTGATTACACGGGTCGTGTGATCACAAAGGATAGAAACCGAACCCCGCCAGGGGATGCCGCCCCTTGGACCCTGCTACCAGGGGCACTGCCCTCGGATCCCCGTCAGTTTAGGGGCTTCGCCCCTAAACGACGGTGTACTTTGAATCTTAATCAAACTCAAACAAGTGTGCACTCGCACCTCCCTTACTTGTTTAATATTTGTCAAAATTGTATTTGGTCAACAAGTTAATCCATTACACTTAAATATACATTGGTAATATAAAATCACCAACAACACTTTAGGCCACACATATAATAGAGGAATATATGGGAAGGAAAAGGAGAACAAACCTACTTAGAATCCATGTTCAAGGCAAGTCAACGGAGCCATGGGATCATAGTTACACAAATCACATATTTTTTAGGTTTGCGTGTGTACGGACCATACAAACTTCCCTGCCACCTTGTCCAGATAGTGCAAATAGTGTTGACATCTTGTTTTGGTATAACTTTGGCATACAATATTACGATGTTCGGATGACCTGATTCTTTTTACATAGGCTTCATTTTTGTCATAACCACATGACAAACTATTGTTTTTGCGTTGATTTATTTTTGTCAGAACTACTGAAATTCTACACAATGGACTAATTTTCATAATAATATCCAAGTGTGACATCATGTAAACACATATATCAATTAAGATTTATGTCCTTTGTTTTTTCAAGCTTTTCATTACCTTATATAACATCCCAATGATTTTTTAATCTTTATTCAAGCAGTATACACGTTTCCCAAGTGTCTTTTATTCATTTTCCCATGTGTCCCATAATTTCACAAAACATCAACGTACTTTGGGTTTTAACTAATTCTTGTACTAACAGATTCTTATTCCCTACTTCTCTCGATAAAACATAACATTCATCATATAATATTTTCAAGTAGTTTCCAAAGTTATATCTTCGTTTTGTCATATACATTTTCATCTTTTTTTCGTTTTCGTCCCTTAATTTTAGGAATAGCAACATACTTTGCATTTTGACTCATTTATTACATAAGCACTTATTTCTTTATACCTTTTCCATCTTAAAGCATATTACAACATGTCCAAACTTTATTCTCATTACAATTTGAAATTTGGAAGACATTTTGTCTTTAAATGCAAAATTCTCACACTACCTGTTGGATTAGGTGTCTAAGCCATGACTATAATTAGTATATATACTTGATTGATAGTAGCACAATCCTTTTGGGTTGCCCTCAACACTAGCAATTGGACATGATGACTTTTAGAGAGAAAGGTTGATTTATTATATGATTAATAAATCAAAACAAATAGTTTATTAATATATTATGAGGATAATATATTAATTAGAAATAGTAATATTTAATTAATAATTAATCAGAAATTAATTGGAATTAATTTTGGGATTAATTGGATTAATTAAAAGTGCAGGGGCTGAATTGTAATTGTTCAATAGTTTAGCAATGGACAATTATGGAAGGTAGGAGGTGGACGAAAATATAAGGATAAATCCTTATTATTTTTGTCAATTTAATTGTAGGTGATAAAGGTATGAATTTAAGATAAAATGTTTATCTGGTTTAAATTCAAATAAGGCTTATATGTAATGCTTATCTGCCATCACCCTGGAGACTATAAATAAACTCTCCTGGCTCCCGATATTCTGCGCCACTTTCATAAACTCCCTCTCCTCTCTCTGTTGTTAAACTGCTTGCTAGTTTTGGGTGTGAACCATTTGAGGCATGACGCTTGTGGTGTTTGCTTCCAAAGAAAGCAACTAAAAGGTAAGTAACCCTAATATTCTTTTAGTATTTTTGATAATACCTTCTAGGTTTCTTATAGTGTTCTTAGTTAGAGATTCAATTGCAGAAAACATAGATCCTTAGGTTGAATGTGAACTTAAGAGTTTAAGTTTGTTTGTCTGCCTAATTCCTATCAGTGCTATCAAAGCTTATTTGCTTGTTTTCTATTGAATTTGCTTTAATTGTCGAACCTTTGGATTAGGGTTTATAGAAATTAAACCCTAATGCCTCCTAATTGTCGATTTTGGGCTAGGGTTTTAGAAACCCTAGCCTCTCCCCTATTTTTTGATTTTTTATAGGTTATTTTTTGGGTTTTTCCTTTTTTTTTGGTAATTATGATTAATTAATAAATGGATAACCATATACCCTTTGTTTTTCAAAATTTAGTGGGTATGGATTAGGATTAAATTATTTGATTAATTTAATTTGATAATCCTCATATGATTTAATTTATTTAATTAATTGTTAATTAAAGGATAAACATTAAATCAATTTAGATTTAAATTTAAATTTAAATTTAATTGTTTAATTCGAAAAATTTAAAATAGATAAACCAAATATTTTAAAAGGTTTAAAATACATCGTATATATTATTATTAAAAGTTAATATTTATATGTATAAGAACTAGTCAGTCAAATCGCTAGTATGCCTCATTCACGAAGCTGATCTATAATGGGGTATAAAGAAACTGCCTATAAAATGGCGGTTGAATGAGTGTCCACTCTCACCCACCGCTTTCTTGATTAGTGGAGGGTCGTTAGCAGAACGGATTTGATAGGACAACTTAATCTCATTAAAAGTATAATGCTATTAAAGAAAGTACTAGAACCTGCTTAATAAAATCCCAAATCTAGTTACTTTAGGAAAAATGTGAAAGGTATGCTAACCCATGAAATTGCACATTACACTTTATTAGTCGTTAGTGGAGCGTGTGTGTACCAGCACACTAATGGGGACATATAAAGAGTAGTACTGGGTATCTCTTAAATTATCTTTGTTGTTTACCTTTTTGCTTTTGGTCTTCTCGATTTTTTGAAGGTTCCGTGTTTCCATGGTTCTGTGTGTTACCCCGTCCACGACCCCGAGTGGCACGTCCCCTTCCCCTCGTTGAATCTTGGGTTCTATTTGAGGATTCAGATTTAACATAGAGTAATTTACCTTGTGTCTCGGTTGCTTTATATTCTCCTTTTACCCTTTCTTCATATGCCTTTAATCGTCCCACAACGTCTTCAAATCCAACGGTTTTCAGATCTAGGACCTGCTCGAGTGCAGCGAATATGTGAACGAAGCGCCTGGGGAGGCTAGTGAGAAACTTTTTTACGAGTTTTTCTTCTGCCATGGTTTCACCTAGTGTAGTCGACTTTGAAGCAATTTCGGACAGTTTGCAGCAAACTCATCAATCGTACCGGTCTCGCTCATCTTCATACATTCAAAATCAGCAATTAAGGTTTAGAGTCTTGCCTCTTTTACACGATCAGCCCCCGAATTACGTATTTTTATCGCATCCCACATCTCCTTCGCAGTCTTCAGATTACCGATTTGAAGGATCACGTCTTTCGATATGGACTGGAACAAAAGTCCTTTCACGATATTATTTTTCTTGGCATCATTAAGGCCTGGATCGACTACCTCCCAGACACCGTGAATACCGAGTAATACCTCCATTCACATTCTCCATATTGTGTAGTTTGTCGATGTCAATATTGGATATTGAAACGTCAACGAGGTTGGTTCTTTAGCCGGCGGTGGTGGAGCTTCTCATCCGGTCATCGCCAATAGCTAACTGATTTGCCAAGATCTGATACCAATTAAAGTTCAGAGACGCACATCAGAGTATATGCCAAATGCACACACTTTATTATAGAAGAAATATAACTCTAAAACTTCAACTTACAATTAATCCTACCCTCACGGTTCATATATATAATAATCTATCTCTTTAGTATATCTAAGATTAATCAAACAATTTAAACTAAGATTATCCCTCAAAACTAGGAAGAGATAACCACACATTAAATTGAACGTGATAAACACGACTTGGACTTCCCTCCAGAGATAGCTGAATCCGATCCACACACTAAGCCACAATCGGAATCAGAAATTCGCTAACACTCGCCACCAAACTCAGTGATAAATTAACGTAAGTCAGAAAGAACAATACATGTTCATGGCTCAGCCCTAACGGAGAAACACAAGTAACAATCGAGTATTGTAACGATAACAACGCCATGGTTCCAATTAGGGTTCGTACAGTCCTAATTTCCACCCAACATGACGAGTCTATAACAAACATCATGGTTCCAAGGGCTTCGATCAACATAGAGATCAAGAGAGGGACATATAGGCATTGTGATGGAGTGAGAGGGTAGAGGAGGCGTGTGAAGAAGAAGAGAGGCAAATAAAGAAGAGAAGGTGAAGCGTGGTTCTGAATTTTGATTATCCGGTTGACATTTAACGTGGTTCTGAATTACTAACTAGGCAAAGGGGTAACCAGTTTACTCCTTCGAGTTCGATTCAGGGACAATTTTAACACATAAAACACGAATTTGTTCTCCTAGAAAGCAAGAAAAATACTTCATAGACCTTTTAAACTAGAAGCATATACATTGTTGGGCTATAATGTTATTTTGCCCTTTTTTTAAATATTTTAAATTAAACAATTGTAGGTAAACAAAACATAGTTCGACCTACGGTTGTAATCATTTGTATACACGTTGGACCTTGGAAATAATAATCTTAATGAGATGGGTAGTCCAGGAACAACAATCATGTTGCCAGTAGGTCGTGTGTAGTTTCTTAGTCAATTTCTAATGTTAGGAATGTACTTTCAATAAAATCGTTCAAGGATGTACTTTTTGGTTCTATAGATAAATAAAATAATAATCTATTCAAAATATTAACTCAATTTTAGTAACCAAGTCTCCTTTTTATTATAAATTTAGAACAAAGATTTATAAAAATTATATTTCTTGAAATAGAAATTAATTCGTTTACTTTGCATACAAGTTGTATTAAATAAGAAAGAAATATGTATACAATTTAACTATCTCTGTAGTGTTTGTCTCCAAAAATAACGGGCACATGTTTAACCGTAATAAAGAATCCATTAATGAAAAAGAGTTCCTTTGACTGTAATCTAACCCTTTGGTTTATGAGAAAAAAATTAATATCATAAAATTAATTTGAAATTTTATTATTTCCCTACCTGACCATGTGAAATATAATGTGAGCATGTTGGAGACTTGGATACCTAAATTTGGCATAAACCATCATCTGTTTTACTTTTTTTTTTTTTTCCAAAATATAAATTAAAAATTGGATAATAAAGATAGGGAAATCTCCAATAAAATCTCATTATTTTAGGCTAATTTATGAAAAAGTCCCAAAATTATTTTTTTTTACAAAAAGGACATAATACCGGCTAACATATTTATTTTAGCACTTTCATCCGATTTACCATGTTTCCTATATTGAAAATTTTCAGTAAAATCCCACTATTTTTGATCAGTTTATAAAAAAGTCTCAAAACTTAAAGAAGTGATATATAAAATGTTTGTTCAGCATGCGAACAAGAAAGTTTAGTACATTCAGATGAACAACCTCAATCAAGGAACTAAGTATTCATATATATATATATATATATATATATATATATATATATATATATATATATATATATATATATATATATATATATATATATATATATATATATATATATATATATATATATATATATATATATATATTTGAGAGTTTAAGCAACTAAATACAGGGCCGACCGAGAGATTTTGAAGCCCCTGTACAATTTAATAAAATTTGGCCCTAAAACTTTTAATTTTACAAAATACAAAAAATATGAATTGTAATGTTGATTTCATATTGCAATATACTTATTAGACAAACTTCAATTCACTATATAAAACAGAAAATACATTTGCTTCTACTTAAAAATAACCATCTTCTGCTATTTCATGATATAAACTTTTCAATTAATTATGTCCTCTAAAAGATCTGCAAAAACAAATAAACGAAACAAAATTCAAAACTAAAAAACAGGAAAGATAAAAAAAATTGTAAATAAATGGAAAACTCTCTTATTTCTTATACATTAGTCCTATGTTGCCCTCTGATTTCTTATTTACATGCTTCTGAAGATGACAAAGACACTTCTCATAGGGAAAAATATTTTCCAGTCTAGATTTACTATCCAAATTAAATTGTGCGATCTAATAATTAATAGAGAAAGTTCTAAAAATATGGCATCAATTCTTTTGCTCCATGAACTCAAATTTCTCACTACTTAACACTCTCATCCCTACAAATTATAAGGGCTCAATCCAGAGAGTGATATGTTGATGATTCACATGGATCCAATACATTGACAATCGAGCCATTAACAACATGATGGTTAAATATACTTACCCCATTCCAAGAGTCGATGATATGTTGGGTGAGTTGTATTGATCTATCATCTTCTTGAATGTATACCTCCAGAATGGATACTATCAGATTCACATGAAGGAAGGAAATGAACAGAAGACTTCATTCAAAGTTAAGGGTTTGAGAATGACTTGTTACACCACTTGAGTTATCAAATGCTCGCAACACATGTATGAGGCTAATAAAATAAGTACTAAGACCCCTTACTGGGAAATTTGTAGTAGTTTACTTTGATGACAACCTCATTTCTTCTGAGTTGGAAGAAGAACATTCCAGCCACCTCCGAAGCGTATTTTAGATACTAAAAAAAGTCAAGTGTATGAAAAAAAGAAACATGATTTCATGGTACCGGGTGTTGTTTTCCTGGGGTATGTGGTCTCTGGACAAAGAATCTACATGGAGTCGTCTAATAACATTTATTCACATCAATGCTTTCTAAGACTAATAATACATAATTATTTCTTAGTCCTAAACCTGAACAATTCATACCAAATATTAACATAATCCCAATGTATAATAATTTGTCCCCCATTTGGGATTTTCACTAATATGATGCTTGTCATGAATATGTGTTAACCTTGTGTTAAACATCTCACCATGATAACATAAGAATCTCATATTAATTCATGAAGAACTCGTCAAACAACATAATGTAAACTTAGTACTAGCTTCAATAATTCAAGACTAATTATCGAAACATATCTTGTTTCCTATTTCAACAATTTATCCCCATCTACATTCAACTAACAACATGCCATGTTTACACAATATATCACCAAGCACTTGAATCACTTTCAACTTATATTATCCTATCAACAATCATTAACTTTGTTGATAAATAGCTCATACAACATCATGAAGCGATTATCTAACCATAAACTCATCATATTGCTCAACCCTAGAATTTGGGGTTTTATGAAATTTCATATATGTGATGGAATTTGCTCAACCCAAAGCTAGAAGATGGATGATTACCTTTAGATGATGACTTGTACTTGATTGGCTTTAAGAAATTTCCTTGATTCCACCAAGAATCTGTTATATACACTCAAAATAAACACTTTACTTTTGAAAGAACTTTGAACTAGAAGGTTGATTGTGTGGTGAAAGCGATCCTAATTTTTGTGATTTACTCCCCCTTATTACAGATAACACGAGTCAACAAGGTCAACTCATTAAAAATGACATATGGCCAACTTAAAAACTGCACAGCTGTCCACCTAGTGCCATCGACACGTCGTGTCCAGCCTTAGAACGCGTTGTGTGGCCTGAAATCCCATCCTCAAAAGTTTTCTAGAAAAATCACATGTCGCGTGACCATCACATCACGCACATGTCTCAACGACATACTTTGTTAAATTAACACTCATTATAGCAATTTACTTATCAACGCGTCGTGTAGCCTCATCCCTACATGGTGTGTAATTATTCCATAACTTTTTCCCATTTGTTATTTGTCTCAGCTTCTCAAATTTTAATCATTTTACTTAAAACTCAAACGAAATACTCAAAACACAAATATTTAACATATAACAACTTATTTAACATCATAAAATCATGTCAAGTCAAATTCATTCTAAATGACTAAATTACCCTTAATCCATTTTTACTATAATAATATTGATTTTATCATCCGGTTTAACATACTTCTTAATAACAAAATATACAAATTTTCGGGTTATCACAGTCATTTTACATAGGTTAGGACCAATCACTCAAGATTTTGAAACAAAAACGACCACTAATGTAACAAAATTTAAAGTTTGCTTTGAGCTTTAGACTTTTTGAAAATCACAAAAACCATTTTTACATTTTATCTATTAATATTATAATACAACATATGTATTAAATATTCACCGAACAAATGAAGGCTTTCCAATTAATATAACCAGATTTAGCATAAATATGTATAATCTAAGTCTCTTATGATAATGAGACCAATCATAGCTACAACTAATCACTTAACCTAAAATTAAAAAAATAAATAAACAATAATATATAATACATATTTCTTTGAAGGGCATTAATAATGTAAGATCCAAGAAATGTGCACTAGCATGCCAGGGGCCTTTTTGTCATTTAAGACTTCATCACTTATCATAATAAACTGCCCACTCCATGATCACCTGTACGGTTCCCTCTATAAATCAATCTCTCCTCATCACCTCCTCAATAACAGCCGACTCCACCCACACAAGACTCTTGCAATTTAACTCAACAAGAATATCGATCTCCATGGGGAACAGCTTAAGGTGTTGTTTGGCCTGTGTTCTTCCTTGCGGTGCCCTTGATTTGATCCGAATAGTGCATTTAAATGGCTATGTTGAAGAAATTACACGTACTGTGACCGCCGGAGAGGTTCTAAAAAACTACCCTAATCATGTCTTAAGCAAACCATGTTCTCAGGGCGTTGTCCGGCGAATCTTGATTCTTTCGAACAGTTCCGAGCTTAAAAGAGGCAGCATTTATTTCTTGATACCATCTTCCTCTGTGCCGGAAAACAAGAGAAACCCGCAGCAAAAAGATCCGAAAAAGGCCAAGAAGATAACCAGGGTAGTGGTTGGACAACCGGCCGATGTGTCCACCGGAGAGAACACTGTTCCTTTGCAATCATCTGATGTTGTTGTGGTGTCGGAGAAGAAGAAGCTAGGGCACCGGAGAGCTCGCCGAACTGTTCAGGCCAGCGAATGGCGTCCTCATCTTGAGAGCATCTTTGAGGAATAAATTTTTGAACAATTTTTGTTGGTTTAATTACTACTCTTTCCCTCAATTCTAATTTTCTTGTGGATAGATTTGACATTTTTTTTAAATTTTCACCTATGTTTTTTTATAAACGAGGTAAATGTCTCTTTTGCCCAAGAAAATCACTTGAAAAAGAAGCAAGTATGCCCAACTTCATGTACTTTAATGTCCAAAGTTGTAATTATAAATATAAATATTTCCCTTTTTTATACATTTTGAGTTTATTTTGTTTTATTTTGTTTTATTTCCCTTCAATTCATTATAAATATAAATATTTCCCTTTAATACATTTATGAAAATCTGAATTTATTATTGATCAACTAAATTATGAAAATTGAACAATTACTCCCTCTATCATTTGCCATAAAACAAAGTTTATGTTTAGAAATTTCCTAAAAGTTATAAAGATGTTAACTAACATAATACATTATATATATATATATATATATATATATATATATATATATATATATATATATATATATATATATATATATATATATATATATATATATATATATATATATATATATATATATATATATATATATATACATAGTCACATACATGTATCTAGGTATGGACGGTTAGCTGTCAATCATGGCTACTATAGTATATACATGGAGACGGAGATGTACTAAACCTATTACTATTCCATTGACTTTGCTGAAAATAATTTGATCGGTTTTCAAAAACAGAATAAGTAAAAATTTGTTATTATGATAATATGGATACCATCATGTATATATATATATATATATATATATATATATATATATATATATATATATATATATATATATATATATATATATATATATATATATATATATATATATATATATATATATATATATATATATATATATATATATATGAGACCATTATATTTCGTGAAACCGGGAGACGCATTCCTAACCACTCATTTTGGGTGTAAAACAAAAAAAATTAAAAAAATACAAAATAAATGAAAAAAATTGAAAAAATATATTTATTTATTATTTTCGTCATTTTTTATTCAAAAAAATTTTAAAAAAATTTAGTTTTTTTTTCATATTCTAGTAGAATATTACACTATTCTGTGTAATATTCTTTTAAAATATTCAGCATCCAACAACATTCCACTGAAATATTTTTTTGATTTTCCAAGTTTTTTTTTTATTTTTTTAGATAGAATAAATAACGAAAATTAGTAGAATTTATTTTTTTAAATTATCTTTATTTTAGCCTATTTTAAGTTTTTTTATTTTTTGATCTCCAAAATGAGTGGCTAGGATTGTGTCTCACCGTCTCACAAAATTTGCGTGATCTAATTTGAACTTCCATATATATATATATATATATATATATATATATATATATATATATATATATATATATATATATATATATATATATATATATATATATATATATATATATATATATATATATATATATATATATATATATATATATATATATATATATCTTTTGCCTTGTGACTTGTAATTTGTTTTAGTTTATTTATCTTCCTACTTTCTAGTCTAGTATAAATAAATAGGTGTCTGTAAAGTAATATTGTGTGCTATCAAGTCATATTTGAAAGATTTTCTGCAATCCATGAACTAAATAACCTAAGTTCACATGCAACCTATAAGGATCTATGTTTTCTTCTAATTGAATATATAACAAAAACCTAGAGGCCAATAAAAGAAACTAAAGATCAAAACAGAAAAAACCAACCTTTATTTCTTGGAAGCTGAGCAGCAAAATTATCCTGCCTCAAATGAAAGTCACACCCAAGCTGAGAGGTATATGGATCGAAAATTCCAGAGAGATTCTAGGTCAAAAGTGGCGTAGAAATAGGGTTTCAGGAACCCCTATTTATAGTTACAGAATAACCAGTTGATAAGCCTTAAGGATAAACCTTTTTGAATTCAAATAAGATAAACCTTTTATCTTATAATTCAAACTCCTATTTATCCTATTATATGAATTTCGAAATTTTTATATACCATATATAGAAATCGAAATCCACTGGTTACTCCCACTGTCACTTACTCAACTATTGAATAATTACAGTTTTAGTCCCTGCACCTTTAATTAATTAATTTAATCCCCAAATTAAATCCAATTAATTCTGGATTAATTCCTAATTAATTAATATAGTTTCTAATTAATATATTATCACTTTAATATATTAATAAACCATATATTTAATTCCTGTTGATTTATTAGTCCCATAATAAATCAACCTTTCTCTCTACCGAATTTTCTACCAATCCAGCCATGAGGGCAACCCAAATGGACTGTGCTTCTATTAATTAGGTAAATACTAATTATTAGTCATGGCTTAGACACCTAATCCAACAGTCTCCCACTTGGATAAGTCTATGACTATAATTACCGATTTAACCTCTAAGTAACCAGCACTTGTAGCTTCCTAGAAACCAATGCCAAACTCTGATCTAATCAGTTCTGTCCATAGATAAGTGATCAGATGATCCTCCGTCCAACTAGATATTTTTCAGACTCAAGACATGGATAAAATCAATCTGGTCTGATTCACTGTTCCTCGATTTCCGATTTGCATATGACTCTTAGACTACCAATTTAGTCCCGGTTGGCCAACCATTTTAGTCAACTTCAAAATCATCGAGAGGCCTACAGATATCTGTTCGCCGTTAGGGTTAAGGGACGAATAAACTTTGACTCATATACTTATGTCTTTTACCAGACAAATCACTCACAACAATACGTTTTATAACACCGAGTTACCGATACGTTTTCATATTATCAATGAATAACCGTCTAGTAAATCATAACTCATATGTCTTAGCTTAAAGATCAAAAGATATTATCGTCTCAATATTGCTCGTGATGTAATCCATGAAGCAATCCATTGAGCGCGGGTTTATCCCATACTCAAATCTCCATTTCCAAGTACTCACGAATGGTGCAGCAATCCAATTGCAATGTCTAACTCCTTAGACAATCTATTACCAATTCATGACAGTCTTACTTCACACTTACTCCCAAAAGTGTAATCGACTGTGGATATTTGAATAGTCCAATTATTCAGGAAGTAAAACATGCAAAATGAAACACAATGATATATATTGACAAAATTAGTAAACCATTACTCATTAATAAATCTCTATTATTAAATCACAAAAGTCAAATACAATAACATTGTTACAAGTTTCAAAAATCTATCTAATTACAAAAACTTATATCATCTCTTAATCCAATGCTCCTAGCATGCTGATTATGCTTAATCCTACTCAGAGCCTTTGTCAAGGGATCTGCAGGATTATCTTCCGATCATACCCTCTTTACCACAAGGTGACCTTCTTCTACCCTATGCCTGATGTAGTGGTACTTTCTGTCGATATGTCTGGACTTTCCATGATCTCGCGGTTCCTTTGTCAAGGCGACCGCACCTTCGTTATCGCAGAATAGTTCCAAGGGCTCCTGAATACTCGGGACTACTCCAAGGTCACCGATAAAGTTCTTCAGCCAAGCCGCTTCCTTTGACACTTCACTTGCTGCTATGTACTCTGATTCGCACGTAGAATCAGCCACTGTTTCTTGCTTGGAACTTTTCCAAGTAACTGCTCCACCGTTCAAAAGGAATACCCAGCCCGACTAAGACCGACCACTGTCTCTATCCGTCTGAAAGCTGGCATCTGTATATCCTTCAACTCTCAAGGTATCACTGCCACCGAGGACTAACACCATGTTCTTTGTCCTTCGCAGATACTTGAGTATATTTTTCACAGCTATCCAATGCGCCCTTCCAGGGTTACCCTGGTACCGACTGACCATGCTTAAAGCAAAGGCCACGTCAGGGCGAGTACACGTCATAGCGTACATGATCGATCCTACAGCCGAAGCGTAAGGCACCCGACTCATTTCAGCTATTTCTTCGTCTGTACTCGGACTTTGAGTCTTACTCAATTTTGCATTACTTTGGATAGGCAGCTCTCCCTTCTTGGATTTTCCATACTAAACCTTTTCAGTACCTTTTCCAAGTATGTACCCTGACTAAGTCCAATCAGTCTCTTCTTCCTATCTCTCAATATTCTTATCCCGAGAATATAGGCAGCCTCTCCTAGGTCCTTCATGGCGAAACATTTCCCAAGCCAAGCCTTGACATCTTGCAAGGTTGGAATATCGTTTCCCATGAGCAGTATGTCATCGACATACAGCACCAGAAAGGTGACTATACTCCCACTAGACTTGACATATACGCAGGACTCATCCTCGCTCCTAGAGAAACCAAACTCTTTGACTTTCTCATGGAAACAAAGATTCCAGCTGCGAGAAGCTTGCTTCAATCCGTAGATTGATCTCTCAAGCTTACACACTTTATTAGGATACTTTGCATCGACAAAACCCTCTGGCTGATTCATGTAAACATCCTCAGTCAACTTCCCATTAAGGAAAGCGGTTTTGACGTCCATCTGCCAAATTTCATAGTCATGAAATGCAGCTATGGCCAGCATAATCCTAATAGACTTTATCTTGGCTACTGGTGAGAAGGTCTCGTCATAGTCAACCCCTGGGGTTTGAGTAAAGCCCTTCGCAACCAGTCTTGCCTTGAAAGTGTGTACCTTTCCGTCCATGTCGGTCTTCTTCTTGAAGATCCATTTGCACCCGACTGTCTTTCGACCCGGTACGTTGTCAACCAAGTTCCAAACTTGATTGTCATACATGGACTTGATCTCGCTATCCATGGCCTCTTTCCACTTGGCAGACTCAGGGCCCGCCACTGCTTCCTGGTAGTTAGCTGGTTCATCCAAATTTATCAGTGTCCTATCACTGACAAACGTGTCCCCATCCGAAGTTATATGGAACCCATAAAACTCGGGTGGCATGCTAACCCTACCGGAACGCCTAAGAGGTAAGGATACATCTGTCGGACCAACAGGAACTTCTTCCTCATGTTGGTTGCTAGTTTCTCCTAAGGTTGCGTCATCTGATGACTCTTGAATTTCTTCCAGATCTATGGTACTCCCACTGTCCTATTTGAATATGAGCTCTCTCTCTCGAAAGACCGCTCGTCTAGCTACAAATACCACGTCCTCGCTTGATCTGTAGAATAGATATCCAAAGGACTGTTTGGGATAACCAAGGAAGAAACACCTTTCGCTTCTTTCTGCGAGTTTGTCTTGAGTCTCTCGTCTAACGAAAGCCTCACAACCCCAGACTTTGATATGTGCCAACGAGGGAACTTTCCCCGTCCACATTTCATGAGGTGTTTTAGCAACCTTTTTAGTAGGGACAAGATTGAGGATATGGGCGGCAGTCTCTAAGGCATACCCCCAGAAGTGAATGGGAAGTGAAGCTCGACTCATCATGGAACGAACCATGTCCAACAGGGTTCGGTTGCGCCTCTCTGCAACACCGTTCAACTGTGGTGTCCTGGGAGGTGTCAACTGCGAAACTATTCTGCATTCCTTTAGATAGTCTAGGAACTCGATACTTAGATACTCTCCGCCTCTGTCGGACCTGAGCATCTTTATCTTCCTGCCTAATTGATTTTCTACCTCGTTCTTAAACTCTTTGAACTTTTCAAAGGTGTCCGACTTGTGCTTGATCAAGTAGATATAACCGTATCTACTAAAATCGTCGGTAAAGGTCACGTAGAACCGCGTGCCATCCTTTGTGGTTGATCTGAATGGACCACACACATCCGTGTGAATGATGTCCAGCAGATCCTCACCTCTTTCAAAAGACCCTTTGAAAGGTGATTTAGTCATCTTGCCCAACAGACAAGATTCGCATACATCATCCGACCTGAGGTCGAATGATTCCAACACTCCATCCTTTTGGAGTTGGGCGATGCGTTTCTTGCTGATGTGCCCGAGCCGACTATGCCACAGACATGCCTTTTCTACACCACTAGTAGAATCAATATAATTTACACTATGTCCTAAATTGTCAACACATTCAACAGTTTCATACACACCATCACAAGGATAAGCAGTAAAAATCAAAATACCATTTTTGAAAACAGAAATCGAACCAATTTTATTATCAAAAGAAAATTGAAATCCTTGTCTGAACAATGCGTGAAATGAAATAATGTTTCTTGCCATTTCTGGCGAATAGCAACAATTAAATAATTCTAAGCTAACATCACTACTAAGCACTAAACTGTAAACGCCGATCTTGGTAACAGGGGATGATCTCCTATTGCCCATGATCAAGTTCAGTCTACCGTGCTCCACCTCCCTGCTTTCTTTTAGGCCCTGCAGATCAGAACAAATGTGAAAACCACATCCTGTATCAAGGACCCAAGAATTAGAAGATGGTGAGTTTTTAGAGATAGTGTATATACCTGCTGTCGATGGCTTTACTTTCCCATCCTTGACATCCTGCAAGTATTTGGGGCAGCTTCTCTTCCAATGGCCCTTCTCTTTGCAGTAGAAACAGTTGGCTTCATCGGGGTTGGCCACACAAGGAATGTGGGAAGTCTTGGTTCTCGAGCCATTACTGGACGACCCGACCTGAACCTTTTCCCTCCAATTTTGCTTAGGAGGGCCCTTCCTTTTCTTTCCTTTGCCACTTCCAATGGCTAAGACGGGCTGATTGACTGAGGGTACACTTTTACCCTTCATCCCGTCCTCAGCAACTCGAAGCATGCGATGCAATTCAGTCAGGGTAGCCTGATTGTTGTTCAAATGATAAGTCAGCCTGAACTGGTCATAAGAACTCGGTAGGGAGTTAAGCACTATGTCAACGGCCAACTCCTCCGGTACAGGCATCGCAAGCTTTCTAAGCCGCTCCACGTAACCTTGCATTCTTTGCACATGAGCGCAGATGGACTCTCCATCTTTAGGTTTGCTGTTCGTGAAGTCCTTGACCACCTCGCACCTCTCGATGCGCTCTTGCTTGCGGAACTTTTCCGCGAGCTCCTTGTGCATCTCGAAGGGCCAGTAGTCTTCGTATATCCTTTGAAATTCGGGGTTCATTGTGGCGATCATGATGCAGGCCACTTTGGTCGCATCATCAGAATGTTTTTGGTACGAGGCAATTTCCTCGGGAGTAGCAGTTTCAGGGTCAACATCGACAAGCTCAGTCTCGAGAACATACTCTTTGTTCTCGTACCTCAGAGCCATCTTGATGTTTCTAATCCAGTCATTGTAGTTTGTCCCGTTCAATTGAACCTTGGAACACAGTGAGAGGATAGAGGGAACACTGGAGTTTGATTGGGGAGCGGATTGATCAGCAGAAGACATCTATAAAAGAAGGTAAGTTTAATTAGATACTTGTCGGTCCTTATAATAACCCAATATAAAATAAGGCTAGGAACCAACTATAACAATTTGCAACATAGAAGAGGGATGCCGTAATCTATAAGCAAATTTTATAAAGGTAGGAGAATGACGATTCAGCCAATTCCACCGCGGAAAAATAATCTTATTATAAATGGAATTCCTAGTTTCTTTTGAGATATATTGAACTGTTCAATAGCATGTTTAATCTCGGATATGCCCCACCGTTTGTGACTGGGATGCCAAGGATCACAAACTGGGTGTGAATAACCATGCAAATTAGCTTGGTGCTCTCGGGATCCATTATCATCTCAAATTGATGTGCCGGTAAACCACACACGCTCCATCAACAATGATAACACCCGAGACACCCATTGCCACTCTTTATGAACCCCCATTGGTGTGCCGGTAAACCACACACGCTCCACCAACGTTTCATAAAGTGCAATGTGCAATTTCATGGGGTAGCATCAAATTCACATTTTTCCTAAAGTAACTAGATTGGGATTTTGTGTAAAGGTTCTAGTACTTTGATCATTATACTTTTAATGATTAAGCGGTTCTGTCAAACCCGTTCGGCTAACGACCCTCCACTGATCAGGCGAGCGGTGGGTGAGAGTGTTCACCCATTTGACTACCATTTTATAGGCAGTCTCCTTATACCCACTTTATAGACCAGCTTCGTGAATGAGGCCTACTATTGATTTGACTAACCAAATTTATCTCATATATATAATATTAACTTTTAATAACATATATAAGATGTATTTTAAAACCCTTTAAAATATTCAAGGTTTATCTTTTAATTTTTTTTACCAAATTTAACAATTAAATTTTAAATTAAATCAAACCTTAAAATCGATTTAATCAATTTTAATTGCCAATTAATTAAATTAATTAAATCTAAATATTTTAAACATTTTAAAATATTTTTCTGGATTTTTATATTAATTTTCGACAATTTATAATTAAATCCCTTTTGAATTATCCTTTAATTAATAATTAATTAAATTAATTCAAATGAAGATAGGTTTATCCAAATTAATCAAATTAATTAAAACCTATCCTTAAACCCCTAATTTTCGATTTCAAGGAGAAAAGGTTTA